>KI915069.1:375426-426457 GCA_000473445.2 Anopheles farauti
CGAAGACAATACAGTGCTTGCCGTAATATCACTGTTATTGTTGACAGTTGGATTGGGTTAACGGCGCGCGTAGTTTGGCTGAAACCCTATCGCAAGTGTTTGCGTTTTTAATTGATGAAATGCAGCAATACGGGTGCAGGGCACAGGGATCATGAGCCAAAAAACCTAGCCTGCAGGAACTTAATTTTACGCTTTACGATGCAACACCCTGTACGGGGTGGGCAAGGTGGTAAAATGGACCTGGAACGTCAGGATTGGTAAAGAAGGAGGTAAACTAGCAGGCCGTACATAATTATGTCGAGAAGAAGACGAATAAGAAGACACAACGTTCAACCAGATTGTTTCATGAACGATAGTGCAGTGTAATAAAAAAATCGGATTATCTATTTTAAGTAAAATAAAAATCGATTTCGTGAAGTCATGTATGTTCATTCAAATGTAGTAGGTGCAACATAAATATGAACATGTTGTACAAAATACTTATGGTTTTACACACTAATGAACGTACTTGTACCTCGCATTAGACTTACATTACGGCTGTTTGCTTTCTTCTTATTTTTATTTTTTTCATAAAGAACATCATTTTTATAATCATAAAGCACGTCATTTTACAAAGCTTAGATTAACAAAAAAAAATAGATAAAACATAAGGACGTCTAATTCAATCAAATCACTGTTCATGCAAACGGTGGAGATGATGTAGTTGGACGTGATATTTTTTTATATTCTTCTCGAGGATACTGATGGTGACTCTGCGGATACCTTCGGAATAGAAAGTGTTCCAAACAATTCTTGTCGAAGTTTTTTTTTTAAGTGAAACGGTCGGTTGGTCTACCGACACAGCTGATTTTTTCCGGGAGGGATCATCACCACAGATCTGCAAAAATGAATAAAAGCAAGTTTCTGATAAGCTGGCAATAATTTAACGTTTTCTTATCGGGAAATAAACCGATAAACAAACCTAATGATTAGTTATTTTAAACATATTTATTTCGTTCATTGATTTGCAATCATTTGTTATTATAAACAATAAATCCATAAATTGTAATCATCATGCGAAAAACTTTTGTCTTTTTCAGGTTATTTTTTCTGAGTGATGTTAGGGTGTACACAATTTTACATAGCATACGGCCAATTAAATCACAAAAACCAATTAAATTAAATCACCAATTAAATCACAATTTAAACCAATTAAATCACAAAAAGACTTACAATGAAATTTCAATCCTTTTTATAGCTTAGTCCGTTACGTTGTCTAATCATTTGTGTAATGAGATTTAGAAACAAATAACAGTTAAATTTTAAAATAATATTTATTTTCCGTATATAGTAAGATAAAAGAAAAGTTCTCACATTTGGCGTTGAGTGTAGTTGGTACTTTTGTCACTGTACACTTGCCGAAATTTGCATATGGTTACAGAAAACGCCGTTTTGTTAGTTGGCAATCTATTTATCTTAATGGTCAAATTTGCCACCGTGTTGTTGACTCCCGTGACCAATCAACTAGTGAATTTTATATTCTTTTAGATAAGAATCAGAAAGGATTCAGATTGCCCGATTAGAAAGTCGGATGGTGAAAGCATACATTTTTGTTCTTCTGTAAGAAAGAGATAAAAGATTAAAGTTTTCCACATTGCATGCATTTCTATCAGGCAGCAATTCTATTTATAATGGAACGTTTTTTTTTTTTCAATCCACCAAAATAAGCATCTATCGCCTACAAGAGAGCAAAAATTACTTTCAATTTGTGAAACCCAACTGCAGCTTACGGGCGAGTGGATTGGTGTTTTGTTTTATTTCATTCCATCTCCTCGTATCGCCAAGCATCGCCGATTAACATAAATGAACAGCGAAAGTAGCAAGTCGTGTTGCGAGTGAAGCAATCATTTGCACAGCTTTGCAAAGCCTCACCGCCCCCGAAACAGCATTACCAGCTGCCATTTTTCTGCGCGAAATCTGGAGACGGCCACTTGCCGGCGAAAGATTTCTTGTAGCCAGCTCGTTTGCTTTCGCGTCGGCAAAAGCTGAAACAGCTCGATTGCCGCGCCGCACCATAAATAAGCTGCGCTTGTCGGTGCGGATGGTGGCAATGAAAAATAAGCTTTTATTTTTCTCCCTCTTGCGGTGCCGGAATGCGGCACAAACGGCTAAAAAAGGGTAATGAGACGCCGACCGAGCCATTCGGCGAGGAAGGTGCGAACGCCGAGCACTGAGAAGCAGAGGTAGAGCGATGTACAGAAGCGAAATGATACAACAGTACCAACAGTGCAATGTTGTTGAAGTTTTCCTTCACTATTGCACGGTGCAAATGTAAACGGAAGCACCCGTTGCCGTTGGCTCTCTGGTTTGGGTTCCGGCGACACTCGAGGGTACAGCAGATCGTGGGCTGCTATTTCATTTTTGACCCGCTATTATTAGCATTGAGCATAAATTTGCCCGCTATCATTATGCAGTCACGCCGGATTGTTTTGCCACTTTGAGTTTGCGTCCTATACCTCTGCCACGCTCGCTCCGTTTTACTTCCTCGGCACGGTACGGCCACGATAAAGGTGCCTGGCGCTCCGTAAACGAAATGTTTTACATAATGAGTGGCCAAAGTGTTTTCCACTTCGCGCAAACTTTGTGCTTCAAGTGTCATAAAATTACCGTTTGTCAATCTAATAATTTTTCGATCGATGCCCAACAGGCTGGAAAAGCGAAAGACTATGGTTTTTGCATAAAACGCTCCTCAAGCAATGCTTGAGCAATGCGGAGGCATGCTTTCCCAAACCGGTGCCAAGCGTAAGTGATTAACCAATTTGTTACACCTTTCGCGAGATCGACTTCTTCGCTATGTCACGCAGCAATACGCCATCGCTTTGGAAACAGATTTGTATTTTTCGGTAGTTTACTGCTGTTTGGCCCCACAAGGTTTCTCCATTCGGTTATGTATCGCAAGTGACGGACGGTGGTGACCTGGGCCACCGTAGTTTTCTTTACGGTGGGCTTAAAGTTTCGGTCTTATTTTGCATAAGTCGACAGTAAGCCTTCTGCCAGATTCGCAGTGCGGTGCGAAAAGTGAGCACCCAAACTAGCCATGGTTAGGGATGATAATATTCTTAGAAAAGTTTGTGAGTATGAATAATGGGGTCTTCTGCAGATATTCCCTGCAAATATTCGACCGCCACCTTACGCCGGTGCCGGTGCTTCTTTACGCGTTGGAACTCATTATGAAAGTAATTTATAATAGTGCCCACAGTTGCGAGTCTGGTTTGATAATTTGTATGCAAAATGAAGTCGGGAACATTTTTTGTATTACAAGTATTTTTTTAACTAAGCAGATTTTGTAAATATGCGTGAAAATGTTTCTCAGTTTTCAAAATATTCAACTAAACTATAAATGTGTTGTGTAAGAATATTGTACATTGCATGCACAATTGAAATTTAGATAATTTATAAACTAGCCTTGGTATTTTCATCCTACTACGTTTTCTACTCCACTTTTAGAATCACACTTTAAATCAAAATCTTTCGGCAGTCCAATACAACTTTAACAGTTCAGAACGTATTAATACTTTCATCATAAAATCCAAAATTTACATCATTTCCTTTTTGAGAAAAGTATATCTGGAGAGAATGAAGAGAGTAGTCTAATCTGTCACTCCCATCGGGCTGAATATGTTAAAAATTGTTATGGGTTGATTTTCCCAATCAAATCGCTTAAATATCCTCAAACGTTGAATAAAACACTGTGAAACGCAAACTAATTCAATGAATTAAAAACAATATAGTAAAGTAAAAAACAGTCCATGTTTCTAGAACTGCTGCCAAAGTTGATGTTAAGTAATAAAATGTTGATTAAACCTTGTAGTGATTTAAAAAATCTACTGTATTTTGTTTACAACAATCCATCAGAACTCAAAGATCAAAACAGACCAAATAGTTGTCGATGTGGCATACAAAATGGCCTCGGATTTATTTGTACACGCCTCATCGGATTTATTTATGAACCGCTTCTTAATGAACTAACTATCGTCAGCAACTCTGCACCACCGAATCTAACCGTGCCGAACCGAATAGGCCAAGCCGCCAAACGCAATCATCACTCGAATCTTCATAATTGGCTAGACTTCCTTACCGTTTCCGGGAACAGCAACAAGTCGATAAGTACCACAAAAATGTGCACCCATACCCGGCCATCGAATGACTTCGAAGCCGGTTGCTTTTGGCCCGTGTCCAAGAATTTCGTTCGCATGTTTCATGGTCAGTGTGGGAACCCGGGGAGCGAACTGAGTGGCATGCTCTGTGATGCAACAGAGCCGTCGTCATCGCCCTGGTGTGTCCGTTGGAAAGAATTCCGTACCGTCGCCGGTACATTCTTTACCGCTTGTTTGCGCTAGCTACCATTGAAAGCGATTTTTGCCAGCTGATAGCAACCGGTGTGACCAGTGGGACATGAAGCATCGCGTGCCGGGTATAACCCAGTCTCGTGAAAACCCCAGCCCGTAGGTAACATCTCAAAAAAAAAGGGGAACAATAAAGGGATGTCAAACATTTGGGTTGATTTGCAAGATAATTCTAGCTCGCGGTCGCTGTCAAGAACTAGGCAAGAAAATTAAAACGATTTTCATTATGTATAGGTCTGCCATAAACAACGTGAGGAAATATTTTCCACGCCAAAATGAGGGCGCACTAGCAAAGAACATCTTAATAATGCAAGAACTACCCGACAGCAGACGCATTTGTTCACGGGGAACGATGAAATCTGTTTCCTTCGCGAGAGGAAGCAACAGCAGACGCGAGGAAGAACTTAAAAGCCCACCCTGCCCTGTTGTACCCAGGGAAATTACCTGGCACCATTAGACGGTAAATGATTGTGACGGGTGTTTTAAAAACAGAGGTGACAAGCAACAAATTATGCCGGCGAATAAAAGTAACGCATCAAGTGCCGGTGCGGATCGGTCCCCGTTCAGCTCAAACGTCCACCGTCCACGGTGTTAGAGGGGAAAATTAAGAGAAATTAATTTTACGAAATGAAAAAGCTCAACTGTCACATCCAGTTGACGCAGGTCCTGAAGTGCCGGCTGCGACACAATAAATCCCGGAGGGCAATCAATTAAGCATGTTTTCTTGCGTGTAATGATGCCACTGTTGGAGTCACTTCTTACAAAGCGAAGCCGAGAGGAAGGTTTATATGCTGTCGTTAGTGTTGTCAACCAGTACTGAGCTTTGTGTGAATGTTTAACAAGTTTATTTTTTTCGTGACAAGCTCTTATAATTATTGATAAAACTTACACAGTGTTAAATGATTTCAATTCAAGCTAAGCTTGTTGTTAAAATCAATTGGGCACTAGCGGCGGCCAGAGACAAATAATTTTATTCAAGTCGGTATGCCAATACGAAAATAGACCGAGTTCGGTCGCTTTTATGAATTCGGGTCGGAACGCTGTTCGATCCTGCGACCCCGCTATCGTATGAACTGTTATATTTTGACAAACAGATCCTATTCTTTATGAAAAAGTCAGGTTTTCTGTACAAAAAAGCCTTTTATGTTAAAACGTATCCTTTTAACATTCATATAATATCCTTTTAACAAAGACAAATTCTGTCCCTATTTGCAAACTACGTCATCCATATCATTGGCAACAAAGTTGATATTGTTTATATTTCATAGATTATACTTATTTATTTTAGTTTAAAGTGATCGGAATGAAACGGAATAATTTGGAATCGGAAGACTACAGCGAAATTAAATTATTAGCAATTTATAGGGATCGTCTCTTAGTGATTATACTGATAAATAATACTGCAAGTGCTTAGATATTGCAGGAACACTTGAAACATCTATATGAAAAATGATGCAGAAAATCGATCTCAAATAAACATTTCTGCTGATCGATTCCGAATAGCTTACTTAAGCTTTAGTCAATAACAGATGACCCACAGGATGCAGAAATAGCTAGCCACAGATAGTATGTGCCGTGCAACCGAAAACATCTTCCCATCCTACCAGACAGCACAAAGCGTTTCCACTGCCAAACCCCTCTTTGAAGCCGAAGTCATACAAGATGGGAAATTGTTTTCTTACCACATGCAACTGGCCGTGCGAGGAAAATAATAAGGGGTCTGAAAAGGTAAGCGGCATGCATTATGCATGCAAACGCTTCACATCCAGTCGGTGTCCTTCTGCTGTGATGGCGCACGCTCTCCGCACGCTGCAGTATGCTGTCACTCTCCGGTGATGCTTCTGCCACTGACAGGGATTGTTTGCAACTGTCTGCATTGTGATAAGAAAACGAGAAATGGGCAAAAGGATTTCTGTGAATGCAAAATTGATGTAATATCCCGTGTGCGGCAACACGGCGGACCGATCGCAAAACTATAGGCACGAATGAGCGCAGTGGGTTTCATGTCGGATGATTCGTAATGTTTTACAGTATAAAAAATTAAGATAGAATGGTGTCGTGCCAACATGACTCGTTTATAACATAGTAACATTGTAGCAGTAATAAAGAAGCATGAAATTTAGTAGCTAGTTTGAATTTACAACAAATGAAAAACTAGTGAACCATCGGATCAATCTAAGAGACTCGTATACAAATCAATTAATACCTAAGTGATAGATAGGTCGAGCGGATTCAAGCTCGAGTGAATATAAACACGACAGAACCTAATGAACCTAAAGTTATGATAGTACAAACAATTATAGTGAGTGTCAAGATCAGAATCGTACTCGACTTCAAAAAAAAGAGATATAAAGGTTTTTGATAAAAAAATTAAAATTTTTTGCATGTACCGACTCACTACTGTTTAATTAAAAACTCACAATAGTTCGATGTGGCAAAATTGTTTTGTTGATTTAATCTTTTGTTGAAATTTGGTAAAAATGGACGTACTCTGAAAATTCTGTACTTGTACTTAAAAACAAAAGTAACATGGCATACAGTCGCAAATCAAATTAATGATGTGGATAAAACTGAACGAAAAAGGTCACCTTTGTTCCGCGTAAGCGTCAATCGCACCCGAGAAGGAAAAGTAATAAATTTAGCCCAACGACGCTTACGGTGTGTTTTGTGTGTGGAAATGCAATGTTAACGTAAATTAATCGCCAATCAACAGTCCATCAAAAGCAAATTCAATCCGTACCGGTCCCTTTTTCTGGGGTGAGTGGGAAAGCAGCAAATTTCAACTGCCTAACCTAATCAAAATCTAATTCCGAGATACGTTTGAAGTTACCGGTCTGGATCCTCACCCCAAAACAGGCAGCGCGCAGCGAACGCTCCGACATCTTCGGCCCTTGGCGAAGAGATTTTTCGTCAGCCCGGTCCTTTTCCATCTCGCAATCACGGCTGCTCATCACAATCGCGCCAGGTTTTCGCTGCAGATACTTACGACAGATGTCAGTGAGTCTGACGAGTGTCTGATTGGTAGCAGCTGTTGCTTCTGTTATCATTCAAAGCTGTCATGTATGGAGATGGATCAGCTACGGTGCGTTGGGCTGGCAGTGAGACCTTCATGGACTCTGGGCATTGCGGTTACCGAAATCTGGCGGTGGATCCATAATCGAATCAAGCACCGCACGGAGCAGTTCTATCCGGAAGTGATAATTCTCGTCAATGCCGGGCCCAGAATTCGAAAAGGTTGCAGACTACATTTGGATTACGTACAACGAAACAGGCAGCGTGGTCTGGTTGCACACAACGTTATGTGATCATCACTACCGTCGTCCTCTGAGAGATGAATCCCGTAGGGTAGAATTGCAGGAAAAAGAATTTAGTCCGAAATTTATTGTTATATGCGTTTTACGTGGTTTAAAGCTTGTGAACGACCGTGCGAAACACCTATGGGAGGTAGGGAAATAATTCCCAGGGCAGGAGTTGCGTTAAAAAATCCCTATTAGTGAACCATAATACTTCAATACTGAATTAAAAGTTCATTACTAAACTAAAAATTAACACTGTTGACTCTAGCTTACGTGTACAATTTTAAAAAAAGAAAATATTGCACAATTTCGTGGTAATAGTGGTATTAAACAAACCGTTTCACGCTCCCGATTAACTGTTCATACGCTTTCCCAACTAACAACTACAACTCCCAACTCTCCCATAGTCGCGTCTTTCTGGGGTAAAAAAAATTCATGGAACAATAGCTAGCCATCAAAAAATTGTAAAAAATAATGTGTAATCCTCATTAGTAAAAAAGGAATTATGAATTGATGTTAAATACACAATATTTTTCACACATTATCGTAATGTCCCGATGCTAATAGAAAGCTCTGTGCGATATTGCGATATAAAGTAGATATAAAGTTGAGTTCAATTCGCTGCGACTTGAAATCGAAAAAAATTAAACTGATAGTTTGTAACCTATTGAGTCGCATAGTTTACTAATATTCGATTTCCAAATGGGTCTTTAATATTTCATTGGATTTTTTCTATTGAGCATAGGCGTTGTTACGTACAAATCTGCCATACTGATGACTTAGCTACAGGTTAAATAATCGGTCTGCACGTACACCAGGACGAACTCGAACATGTACTCTCCCGAGTATGCATGGTGTTAGAACTGGACTTCCTGATTCAATTTTCTTGTTTGCATTGGTTTGCATTTGGCTCGCAAACCATGCTCGTATGGATCGGGTTTGGTGCGCGGTTGCATGTATCATCGGTCACATTTTTTTTCTCATCCGCAGCAAAAAGCAAAGCGTTGGATTTGATCATTCTCTCGGGAATCATCTGTTTGCATATTCACGTTGCCGGTTTGAGGCTACCCGGTCACGATCGTCGCACAGTTTCCATTGGCTTGGAAATTCAAACAGAACAGTTTCATCGAATATATTGACACAAGAAATTGGAATTTTTCTCAACGTTTCCGTGCTAGTCTTTGTGTAATCATCTGACCCAGAGTTTAACGCCTGGTGCAGTGAAGGTTGGTGCGGTGAGATTGGAGTGTGAAAGACTCTTAAAGCATCGCTTTTGTAAAAATGCTACAACCAGTTGTGAGCAATTTTTCAAGCACCAAATTCATCTTTACTCTTAGATTACGTACTTTCAGGCTGCTACTAGTTTAAATCATCATAGCAACGGCAAAACCGATTAGTTAAATCATTCATCTTCCTCCGCGATTGGTTTTACTATTTTATTTTTCCTTCACATTCTTTTCAGCAAACAACAAACAGCAGCAAAATCCAGGACACTTGGCGTGATTCTTGATGATACTTCCTCACGATCCTTCTACCATCTGCCGGTAAACAGATTTTCAATAGAGCGGAAGGTGTTTTTGAATCACCATCTTCACATATTGACGAAACAATCTCATCACTCCGGGTCAATGGGGGATCGAACGACCCATAAGTGCGTACGGATGGTGATGCGCCGGCAGTGAAAAGCTTTAAAACGGGATATTTATTTTGCTCCCAAATCACCTCCAGAAAACATACGCGCCAAACAGGCCGGCGGTGTATACAAACGTATTCACGCAGCTTGAAACAAGGGTACGCTTTTGTTTGCCGTTGAGACGTACCTGTCCCTTTTGAGATCAATCCAACCAACACGAAAGCCCTTGCGAAACAATTTCCTGTTTACGCTTAGCCTTATTTCACCCGACCACATTATACGGTGTGAGAAAGGAGACGGTTGAGGACGGTTTCCTTCCTCATGAAAAAAGAAAGATGGCAGAGCAATGTATAGAAACCGATTAATTTTATAGAAAATGTATCTTATTTATTATAGGGTTTGATGGAAAAAATAACAAGGAGATGTGATGATTTTTTAAAATACATAACAATTTAAAAGTATTGCAAAAACTAAACACCCTAACCATCATGCCAAGTTTATTTTTCTCCAGTTTTGCTAGTACACAACCATTAAAACAAATCAGCTCTTGAACAATCTGTTGTCTGCTGAAAATTAAGATATCGCTATCACCAGCTCGGTAAGCAAACAATCTCCAACCACGACAAAGTTTCGGCAAAGTGGAGGAAAAGATATGCAAATGTCGGGGTTGTAGGTTACCGCGTGATAGAATATACATGCAATATACGAGGCTTGCATTTTACGAAGCAGGGGTAGAGTAAGAGAACGCTTCTTTATCTAATACATTCGCTTCTTATGCGGATAGCAGCAATGCTCTAAACAGTTTGATGTTGTTGAGCAGCCTTCTAATTAAAACCAAAACATTACGCATTTAGCTTTCTTCTCGTGAGACCGATAAGCCGTTTGGTCGGAACCAACGTCGCAATATTTATGTTTGGAAACAAAATTTTTGTCTCGAACTAATTTTTGCGTGGACATGAATACATTTGGTAATCGAATTTGAACAGTATTCATATACACAGCAAGAAGTGATCAAAAAAATTTAATATCATCACAGTTACAAACACCATCGTATATAATAATATGATTATGTGCTGTTAATATCTACATTTCATGTACTAAATATTGCGCCATATGCCTGTATATTTATAATGGATGAAAACGATAAAAGATTCAAACAGTTTCGATTTCTCTTCTGTTCCTTTTAAATAAGACTTATGCGTCGTTTATAGTTCGGATTTTTTGTGATACTATTAACAAAAAAAAAACATGATCATCGGCATGTACAATCCCAACATTAAATTTATTCGTATCAAGACCGTGTGTGCTAAAAATAGCTACAATGCTTTAGGTCTTATCATCATTCGGGAAGTTTTTAATGCGTGATAATGCCCGCGAAATGTTGACCATACCATTCCCGTGGCATATTCCTTTGTGTCTCCACGTAAATACTGCCCATTCAAATTGCTGTAAAGTAAGCGAAAGTATGAATCACATTTTACGAACAACAAAATTGCCAGTTTGATTTACCTTGAATGGCAAGCACTATACCACCACGCTCCTGTATATGATACTGCACATTGGCTGCTCCAAGTGTCGTTATCGGAATCAAGTGTAGAAAACTTCATACCCTTGGCACCTCCCAAGGAATCACCAGCCGTGCCCTTATATTCGTTGATTTTTGTGAGAATGTATTTCTGATTCTCATCGCCAATCTCGAACTGATCGTACCGCGCATACGTTTTGTTGCCGTCAAAGTCCTCCAGCAGTACTATCAGCTCATGTGGGCCCGACACAGTCAGTTGATGGATGCGATCCAAACCCAACCAGAACTCTCCGTCCAGATTTCCAAATCCATTCTTGTACTCCTGCCAGTTGCGATAGAAATTCGTCGATCCGTCAAAACGATTCTGAATCACAACCCACCCACCCGACTCGTATTCCTGATCGCACAGCACCGTAATTGGCTGCTTGAATGGTTTCTCAGGCTGTAGTTTTTGCACTCCCGTCACATTGGTCGGTACGTTTTTGCATGAACTATACACATTTTCTGGGAATTGATTTTTTTCATCTGCAGTGTCTGGTATGTTACACTTTTGCTTAACTAGATGCTCTATTCTGCAACGCAAGCCGCTTAAGTCATCCTCTAGCCTTTGTAGTTTGGTGATAAGTAATTCAAACCCGAAACCACCTTTATCAGTGTCTGACGATGCTGTACATTTTTCGCACTGTCCACTAGTTGTGCTCGTACTAAGTGCTAAAACAAACAAGAAGTATATCTTGACCATGTTGATAACTGTAGCAAAACTAAACAAATGACGCATATGGTCTCATATCGGCTTCTTATATCCACAACCAACGCAAAAACCAGTGTCGAAGCTGAACAGACTGCATTAATAGTTAACCTTGAACATATATCAATGTGTGAGAGTAAAATTTTAGCAAGACTACTAGTGAAGAATAAAGTGGTTTTAGTTATTATTATTACTATGTGTGTGTGCGAGAGAGAGAGAGAGCAAGAGAGATAGAGAGTTTCCATATCAGTACATAATAATGTTATTATTGTTTTTGTAATGCTTTCTTTTTTAATGTGAAATGATAATGCAATTTTTGCACTGGTTTATTATTTTGCAGTGTTATTATCAGTGTTTTTTACATCAGATTGATGTTCAACGTTTTCTATTGTTCTTCGTAACTTAAGTTTTTACAGTATCAGTTGTGGTCGGGGATTTCGGTGATGTTCGTCGTACGTAGGATGTTTGGAGAACTACAAGATGCCGTCGGGGATTTTTGGGTTGTTCGAGCCGGAGAGCTACACAATGCGGTCGGGGATTTTTTTAACCTCCGTAAGTGTTTTCTTTTACGGTGTTACAATTTGGAAATAAAAAAAAAACTCAAATACACGCACACACAATACAATTTTATTACTTTCTGTTGCTGTAGTTGTTCTGTAGCGAAAGTTGAAGAATTCTCTAGCCGTTAAAGATGCTATATCGCTGCTATTGTGGGCAAGTGCGAGTCATAGTGGCACAAATAAGTAAAAAGATTTTGTGTATTAATCCTGCTATACACGTTATTCATGTGTAAAAAAATTGTACATTTTAAAAATATTCAATGTGATTATCTATGATCTGATTACTTTAATAACATCATATTTGATCGCTCTCCTTTTCTTTGACCATAAATACTAATTCGTTAATTATGTAATAATTGGAAGCTAGTATCGAATTGGATGTTAAATGAGAACAACGAGACACAACGAACAATGAAGAGAGACAACGAGTGAAGAATACAAAAAAAATCTATAGGAAGATAGGGAAGAGATTGTGTGAATAAATATACATATATTGTCAACAAACGATCGCATTTAAAGCAACGTGGCATACAATGCTTCAATTTTATTGAACTCTTAAAAGTTTAAAGAGACAAAATATTTCAATATATGAGGTATGAGTAAAAAATCAACAAGCAGACAAATTATTATTGCTGGAACAAAGTCAAATACCCTTGGACTAGATACAAACTAGATACAAATAAACTATATACAATCAAAGTCCAGAATTATTTTAAGAAATAGCTATTTACCGACTGTGACACGACAAAAAGAAACAATTGTTCAATAAAAAAGAAATATTTGTAGTGACAGTAAAAATGATTTTCTAACAAAGCATAGTTTCTGTTATCTTCAAATGAGTCAACTTCGTTTCTGTGAGCTTCATGATTTCGATACGAAGATAGACACTCCGAAGAAAGAAACTGCCCTTTTCAAGTCTAAATATTGTAGTTGAAAACGAAATACATTCAAAAAAGATAAATAAATTGCACGATGGAACATGCCCACTCCATTAGTAATTGTAAACACTCTTGGTAGAAATAGTTCTAGACAACTTTTCAGGATGTTTGAAAAGACTTTAGCTTCATGCAGTTCAGATTCCACATTTATTAATGAACCAATGTAATTATTTTGTGGTTTTACACTTTGCCACATACTAATACTAACGACTAATCACGTAACATAAATTTCACCAAGAAATTTAAGCATTATTTTTGGGTCTTATCATCATTTTGGATATCTTTAGCGATTGGTAAAATCCGCGGAACGAATTCCACACCATTCCTTTCGCAAATTGGTTCGTAGTACCACGTAAATATAGCCCGTTGAGGTTGCTGTAAACGAATTTTATATAATTATGTTTTTCATTCTTAAAACAGTAAAACAATTTTTCCTTAACTAATGATGAATTGTGCTTACCTAGAATGGCATTTTCTGTACCACCAAGCTCCCGTGTAGGCAACGGCACAGTTACCAATCCATATGTCGTTATCGGAATCGTACGTTGAAAATTTCATGCTCTTTAAATCTCCCAACGAGTCACCGGCCGTACCCGAGTATCCATCAATTTGAAGAAGTGCGTACTTTTGGCTTTCGTTCGCGATTTCGAAATTATTGTACCTTGCAAACGTGTTGGTGCCATCGAAGTCCTCCAGCACTACCACCAGCTCATGTGGCCTTGATGCTGTAAGGAGATAAATGCGATCCAGGCCCAACCAGAACTCCGCGTCTAGATTTCCAAATCCGTTCTTGTATTCCTGCCAGTTCCGATAGAAATTCGTCGATCCGTCAAAGCGGTTTTGAATCACAACCCACCCGCCCGACTCATATTCCTGATCACAAAACACTGTTATCGGCTCCTTAAAAGGCTTTTCCGGTTGAATTTCGTAAATACCTGAGACGGATTTCGGTGCCTCAGCACAGGAGCTATAAACACTATCTTCAGTTTCGTTATTTGATGGTGGATTCGTTGGACTGCAATCTTGCTCCAGAAGAAACTCAATCATGGCAGTGATATTTTCCAGCTTTTGTTCTAATTTTAACTGGTTATCTTTCATCTCAGCAAGAATAGTAATTATAGCAGGATCGACAACTGCAGTAATAGTATCGCAACAAATTAATAAAATTAAAACGTACAATTTAGACATGATGATACGGTGACCTGAATCGTAACACTGACATCGGTATAACATCTGGCATATTTATATATACCTTCAGATCAAAGTGCACTTGAAGGAATATCAGAATCCCACAACAATGATAAGATAAATTAAATACAGTCTTAAAAATGTCATGGTATTAGCTAATCTAAATATGTACTATCGCCAGCAACATCTACCTACGATACCCACAAACGTTGCCAATTGCCATAGTTCGTGGTGTTGTTGACCCATCTGATCTTTTAACGACGCGGTGTTAGTGACGTTCTGTTCCCATTGCGGGTGTGATAATTAAATAAATTTGTAATGCTATAGATCATGGGTGTAAAACTCGATACCCATTATCGATCAAATCTACCATGTTAGAACCTAAACTTTAGAATTAACTAAGTGTACATACAGCTCTTATAAACATCAGAGCATAGCATTTGAATAATGTAAAGTGTAACAATACTCATCAACCGCTCGTGGCAAGAGGAATACCTTACCTAACACGGATTAGACAACCCTGATGTACAAGCTCATCGGATGTGTGTACTGACCTAATTCGAAATATTTAGATTAAAATGAGGAAGAACCAAGTGCAAACAGCGCATCTTCCACAAACTAGGCGTCAGAGATTGGCGACAATGTAGTCGATAAAATAATGACAATTTGAAAAATAATAATATGTTCGACCTAACCAAACAACTATCGATTTAATGCTATGGTTTCCAAAAATGTTGTGCACATAACTTAAATATTTCTATCAATTTAACAAAAAGCCACAAGTATGCACAAACATCGAACAAGACTAACGTTCAACTGTTTTTGTCCCATTTAAACAAAGGATTTTTATATAAAGGATTGAAAAACTAAGTATATTATAATAAGATAACATGTTCGCCTAATGATAACATGTTTTTTATGTGTTTTATGTAAAAATGTTTTAGTAATTTTCATCATATTTTAAATCATCTTTGTATGGCCAAAATGCTGCAAATACCACATCTGGTGTTTATTCATTCATTTCTGTACAGGATCAGTTTTTCAAGACAACAGTACAGTGAATAGCACATTACATTATTTTCCTGTCAAGTTTTATTACATTTTATCAGTTTGAACGGGCGCATCAGCAACTAAATATTGTTATACAGTGTCAGGTTCGTTAAAGTAAAATACAATAATTACCGTATTTCTCAATTTTGCAGCTTGGGTCTTATCATCATTTTCGAAGATTTTAAGGCATACTCATGTCCTCGAAATGTGTACCAAACCATTCCCGTGGCTACTTCTTTAGTTTTTCCACCGAGATACTTGCCGTTGAGGTTGCTGTAAACAATTAGAACGAGGAATACAGCCGAAAGTTATTATTGATTCATTTTCTAAATTATTCTTCCCACATATTGTACCTTCTATGGCAAGCGGAGTACCACCACGCTCCTGTGTAAGAGACGGCACAGTTATCTTTCCATGCATCGTTGTCGGAATCGAAGGTAGAAAACTTCATGTCTTTTATGCTGTCCATGGAGTCTCCAGCCGTGCCCGAGTATGTACCAATTTTGATGAGAGCGTACTTCTGACTTTCGCTTCCGATCTCGAACTCTTCGTATCTTGCAAACGTTTTGTTACCATCGAAGTCTTCCAGGAGTACCACCAGCTCATGTGGTCCGGATACTGTAAGCTGATATATGCGATCCAAGCCCAACCAGAACTCGCCGTCTAGATTTCCAAATCCGTTCTTGTACTCCTCCCAGTTGCGATAGAAGTTCGTCGATCCGTCAAAGCGATTCTGAATCACAACCCAACCGCCAGACTCATATTCCTGATCGCATAATACTGATATTGGTTCCTTAAATGGTTGCTCGGGTCGTATTCTGTACACTCCGGATACTGCAAACGGTATCTTTCTGCACGATGTATACACAGGACCGCGATCTTCCGTGATCCATGAGAGGTTAGTTATATCACATCCTTTAAGCAAGAAATGTTGTGCAAGCTGGTGGTTTGTCGCCAGAAGATGTTGACTCGATGTCAAACTAGTGAGATCGCGTTGAATCACGGTAAGATTGTGTGCTATGAACTTTCTGCTGAGTTCCAGTTCATGCACAGTACTACCCGTCTGTTGAGCGATCCAGGCTAAATTTTCCACTGATTTTACTAAACTGTCAATTCGGCTGTTCAGAACTGTTAACGCTTGCTGTGTGTTAATACTGAATTCAATAAAATAATGCTCCATTGAATGAAGTTTGGCTATAATGTTCTCAAATGCAAATCCACCTAAAGGAACAGTGGTTGGTGATGCATCTGTTGCACATTGCACTGTTAAAACGCTACAACACATAACAAAGAGCACATAAAACTTCATCTTTATTTCAGCCAAACGTGGAACAAGCAAACGTAAAACTGGTTCAAAGTCAATCTTATGGCAAGTTTTTATACTCATGAACGGGATAAAAACACACACACACAAAACCGATAAGTGAATGACCTTCAAAACTTGTTTCTGCACTATGCGCTTCTACGATGGGTTATTGTTTAGTATAAGTTCTAACCAGCATTGAGACTATTTTATAAAATACCATCCGATACTTTATTATACGTTTAATTCCACAGCCAAGTATAGTGCAAATGTATGCTAATGTTTTATAACAAACACATAAATTGACAATTTGACCTAATGTCAACAGTAACACACTGTGCCTAGCTTTGTAGAGCATGGTGGTTTATTTTATCTTCTTTTTATGCTTGATTGCCATTTCCGTTTTGTCGTTCTTCGGGATGTTTTGGGTTTAGCAAAGGAAGTCTTAGACCACAGCAAAGAACAATATGTTTTATGCTCACTAATTTAATGTATTCAATCATAATCGAAATATTGCAGGATTATTGCCCAGTACTGAATTAAACTATTTTTAAAACGAACAAATCTTGGCAAAACCCGATGCATCTTCTATAAAATAGAAAAATATTACCGCACTTTGATTACAGTACTTTGAATTCAACCAGATGAGTCTTTAGTTATATCGCAAAATTTAGTATCGTATTCCAATGATGTCATATTTCTCAGGAAATTAATCACAGCACATCTTCACATCACATCAAAACAGAACTCGATTCATTTAACTATTTGGCATGGTTTTATTACTGTACATAGAAGAATAAAAGCTATGTTTTTTTATTCAGCGTAAAATTGCAACCTATTTGTTTTATACGGCTCTCGGTTTAATCATAATTTTTGATGATTTTAATGAATAATTTTGTCCTCGAAATGTCTTCCATGTCATGCCCTTGCCGTATTCCTTAGTATTCCCGCCCAAATATCTACCGTTAAGATTGCTGTAAAATAAATGCAATCGTTTAGCAATCATTTCAAACCACCTAGTAAATGTCTCGTGTAATTTCTTACCTTTGGTGGCAGGCCGAATACCACCATGCCCCTGTGTAAGAGGCGGCACAGTTATCCTTGTAGTTATCGTTATCGGAATCGAAAGTGGAGAATTTCATTCCTCTCAAATCAGACATTGAGTCTCCAGCCGTGCCCGTGTATCCAGATAATTTAATCAGCGCATATTTTCGACTTTCGTTTCCGATCTCGAACTCTTTGTATCTTGCAAACGTTTTGTTACCATCGAAGTCCTCCAGGAGTACCACCAGCTCATGTGGTCCGGATACTGTAAGCTGATATATGCGATCCAATCCCAACCAGAACTCTCCTTCTAGATTTCCAAATCCGTTCTTGTACTCCTGCCAGTTCCGATAGAAGTTCGTCGATCCGTCAAAACGGTTTTGAATCACAACCCATCCGCCTGATTCATACTCCTGATCGCAAAACACTGTTATCGGCTCCTTAAAAGGCTTTTCCGGATGAATGTTGTACACACCAGACTCAAAAAACGGTATATTACTGCACGATTTATGCACTCTACTCCGACTTGCGATGATCGACAATGTATTTGTGGTATTGCGTTCACATTGGAAAAAATACTGCCCCAGCTGGCGGTTCGTAACCAACAACTTTTGTTTAGCAACCAAATCCGTGAGATCACGTTGAACCACAGTGAGATTTCGAGCAATTTGCTTCCTATCTATGCTTAATTCTTTCACAGTTTCTCCAATCTGTAGCGCACTCCAGGCCAGGTTATCGAAAGCCCTCACAAGTTTGTCTATTCTAGTGCTCAGCACTGCTATTGTTTCAGACATTTTCATGTCTTGTTCAATTAAATAATATTCCAACCCGTGGAGCTTTTCGCTTAGCATTTCGAAAGCAAAACCACTGGGATGATCATTGGAATTCGATGCACTTTCTACATTTGCAGCACTCCAAACAATAACACAAATCAACAAACGCTTAATCGAGAACATGCTGATAGCACCAGTGAATGTACAGAACTGACGCAAAACTCCTTAAGGTGATCATTTAAAACTGTCCGTAAATCAGTCCGAAATGGACTGTGATTCAATGGAACTGTAAACAAACATTGAAGCGTCACCAATTAGTTGATAACTCTGTAGACCATTTGCTGGTAATGTAGATTCGACAGTCTCAAGTGTGTTAATCTCGAACGACCCGATTTCGTTAAAAGAAAGTAAATGTCTGAGTGTACGGCTACAATATCTGGGCTATATCAGAGTCATTTTATATAACTTGTGTATGATTTTCCAGCAAGATTTATGGAATTAATAAAAAACATTCAGCGTTTTGGAAAACAGCTAGGTGCCCATTTCAGAAATTGGAATAGATTGTTGATTAAATGAATGTGTTCAAACCAAATAACGATTACGGTTATCTCACATATTTTAAGGAACAGATTTTAAGGATATAATTTAAGGAACATAGCTACAGTAACAGCTAGGAATATAACAAAAAGTATGCTGTGGTGGGCTGGTACTAGCAGCAAAACAGTACATTCGAGCGTTATACCCCCACATCAAGGTGAGCAAATGTCGTTGAATATTGGTATGTTCTGAATCAGTTAACTTAAGTTTAATAAAACTGTATCAACTATAAACAAAACAGAACTATAACAAAAGAGAAAAAAATTACATGGAAAGGTATAAGAGTTATATTATGCAGATGTTTAACATTCAATTCGTTCAGAATGCATCAATTGTAAATGATGGTAAATGTAATTTTATATTTCCACCTCCATTTTAGAGCATACTGACAAATGCATCTTACTTGTATCGACAATCTTATAGAAGACGATTCTGTTTTGATCTGTAGCAGCCGTTCCAGCGTAGAACGAAAGATGCGATATTGCAATTGTCTCAATCTAGTTAGTCTGTGTAAAGCACCAATGTTGTAAGCCGTGGTATATCTGTGGAGTGATTTATTATTGATTTAAATATTTGACAGAAATCAAGTAAAAGAAGCGCATATCAAAATTTGTTCAAATGCAGTCTTATTTTCCAAATGCGACCAACAAGTCTTTTTAAATATTTTCTCAGATGATATAATATAAAATAATCAATAATCGATTAAGTTCTTGGAAGGATGATATATATTGGAAAGATTTCGGACGAAATTATTCGTTTGTTTAAATAAACTAGAAACAAATGTTTAAATAATGCTTATATTTTTCTTGTTCACATGAGGTTTTTTCACTTCAATGGATTTCACTAATTTACTTTTGTATCCCATTCATTTTTCCGATGTCGTGGATCGTATCAACATTTTAGAAGATTTCAATGAATAATGATAGCCTCGAAAAGATTTCCATACCATGCTCGTTGCAAACTCCTTTGTTTCTCCTCGCAAATACTTGCCATTAAGATTGCTGAAATTAAAAATGAGATAAATTAATGTGAACGTATTTCTGTTAAAACTTTTTCGCCATATTCAAACCTTTGATGACACGCCGTATACCACCACGCTCCCGTGTACTGTACTGCGCAGTTGCTATCGCTGGATGTGTCATGATCAAAATCGAATGTGGTAAATTTCATTCCTCTCAAATCAGACATTGAGTCTCCAGCTGTGCCCGAGTATGTACCAATTTTGATGAGAGCGTACTTTTGACTTTCGCTTCCGATCTCGAACTCTTCGTATCTTGCAAACGTTTTGTTACCATCGAAGTCTTCCAGGAGTACCACCAGCTCATGTGGTCCGGATACTGTAAGCTGATATATGCGATCCAAGCCCAACCAGAACTCGCCGTCTAGATTTCCAAATCCGTTCTTGTATTCCTCCCAGTTGCGATAGAAGTTCGTCGATCCGTCAAAGCGATTCTGAATCACAACCCAACCGCCAGACTCATATTCCTGATCGCACAACACTGATATTGGCTCCTTAAATGGTTTTTCAAGTCGTATTCTGTACACTCCGGATACTGCAAACGGCATCTTTCTGCACGATGAATACACAGGACCACGATCTTCAGCAATCAACGACAGGTTCCCTGCATTATTTCTTCTCTGCAAGAGGTTATTCACTAGCTGGTGGTTTGAAACTAGAACATGCTGATTCGCTAACAAATTAGTGAGATCACGCTGAACTGCGGTGAAGTTTTGAGCTAAGTGTTTTCCGTTTAACCCAAGTTCATTTACGATCACTGCTGTCTGTTTTGTGATCCACGCCAGGTTGTTGATAGTTTTTTCAAGGCTTTCTGTTTTTGCACTCAATATCGCAATCTTTTCTTCTGTATGAAGATCTTTTTCTATTACGTAAAACTCCAACGACTGAATCTTGGTGATGAGGATCTCGAATGCAAAACCTCTTTTTGAATTATCTATTTCGTTTGACGACTGTTCGCACCGCACTATTGCGATGCAACTCACTGCTGATAAAACTATGAATAACTTGAACATTTTGATGTCGTTAGAAACACCTAGTTAATAATTGAAGCTGTCGTATGTTCAATCCGGTTTATATATATACTTATCATCGTCCAATTCAAATGCAGAAAACCGCAAATTCCGTTTTATTTCACTTGTGGTTTGATTATCAACGTTAGTATGTTTTGTAGATAAAATTTACTTTTGTAGATAAAAATTTTTGCATGTGTCTTTTTCTTAACCGTGCTTCGTGTTATATTAGTTGATATTACTTTTTCTAAATATTTTTTTCAATAAGTGTGTGAAATTTACAATATGTGTGTGAATTATTTTAAAGAAATGCCATCAAATTCAAAATTGATAAAATATAAATTCAGATATTTCTCAAACAAGTGTTGCATTCATTTTACATTAATTATTCGACACCCTCATACATTTTAGGCATTTAATTCCTTACAACAAAAATCATCATTTGAATAAAAGAATGTATAGCGCTGACATTGTAAAAAAGAATTTTTGTTTTAGTGAGATATTTTTTTGGCTTATCTATTTGAAGCATCCCTTTTTATTCGGTTCATTTCAACGAATATTTATTTTTGTAATAACGATCAATTTAAACTTTTTGGCAGCTGTTGTGGATGCTATAAAAAGTCCCAGTGACAACAGCAACTGAAACAAAATTCACCGCTATTTTCATTGGAAAGGAAAACACATACTTGGTAAGAAATTGATCAATTTTATTATTTTTCTTTAATTTAATACATTTTGAATAAAAAAGAATTAAAGCGAAAATAAAAATATATGCTTTTTTCTTTTCGAAAGTTATTTCATTTTTCGCACAAAGGAGCAAAAGAGCAAAAAGCATATATTTCTGACAGCTCTCTCGTTTTGGCACACTGTAAAGTCCGAGCGGTAACTGGCTGGGAAGAATCGTACTGTGGAGGCTGGATAAGTTGTTCGAAAATTTGACACTGTTGACAACTATTTACAGATTTCTGAAAACATAACCTTAAATTTTTGCGTCGATCTTTTTCCACATTGCGTCCACGAGGTAAGTCGCTTGATTGTGGTCCTCTGTAATATTTTTATGTTTAAATGTATTAAAACTTACGTACCTACATTAATTGGAATCAAGTGTTTTCAACTGTGTGTGCATACTCTAATCAACTTATTTTCTTTGTTTTGCAGGTTTGTATCACCATCATTGTCTCACAATTCCCGGCTATGCTTTGCTACCGTCCGCCGCCCACGGGCTGCAGTAGGATAGACCGATGATGTGACTTCTGATCAAAACTTGTTTGATTTCGTTGCTAGGGTCTATCCTCACACGATTGAAACATGGGGGCATACAGATACGTCCAGGAGCTGTACCGCAAGAAGCAGAGCGATGTGATGCGCTATCTGCTGCGTATCCGTGTTTGGCAGTACCGCCAAATGACCCGGTTCCACCGTGCACCGCGTCCGTCTCGCCCGGACAAGGCACGTCGTCTGGGATACAAGGCCAAGCAGGGCTATTCGATCTTCCGTGTCCGCGTTCGCCGCGGTGGCCGCAAACGCCCGGTCCCGAAGGGTTGCACGTACGGTAAGCCCAAGAGCCACGGTGTCAATGAGCTCAAGCCTAAACGTTGCCTGCAGTCCGTTGCTGAGGTGAGTACATTCGGCGAATGTTTACAAATGCATGTTAAATAACAGAAATTGAGGTGTGTAATTGCTCTGATGATGAAATCATTCCGTTTTTTCACGATGATCAAGAATCAGATGAGTCGTATTCTTCCTTGGATGTCTGAATGGTGCAACATAACCTCAAAATAGTGTGCGTGTAGTTAGCGTGTTGTCACTTGTTACCCAGTGTGGTGGGAGGTGTCGTTGACGCTTTGTTATTCTATATGCTTTGCTTTGTGTCTTCACCAGGAACGTGTCGGTCGTCGTCTCGGAGGTCTGCGTGTGCTGAACTCGTACTGGGTGGCTCAGGATGCTTCTCACAAGTATTACGAGGTCATCATGATGGATCCGGCCCACAATGCCATCCGCCGTGACCCGAACGTCAACTGGATTTGCAATGCGGTGCACAAGCACCGTGAGCTCCGTGGTCTCACTTCCGCTGGAAAGAGTTCGCGTGGTCTGGGCAAGGGATACCGATACTCCCAGACTATTGGTGGATCTCGTCGCGCCTGCTGGCGTCGTCGTAACCGCCTGCACATGCGACGATACCGCTAAAAAGTATCACACGCTAGTGTGGCGCTTCGTATGGTGGATTATTGAAAGGCAAGTTGTAATTTCAATCCATACAATAAACAACTTTATGTGAAAATAATGAATTCTACCAATTTCCGAGAAGCCGAGAAAGAAATGTTCAGTTCTCTCAGTCTGCCAGCAACAGGATATTTGATTTATCTAATTCGATTGTTCATTGAGTTAGCCTGAATGAAAGTAGATAATTAAACACCTCATCATCACATATACATTTCTAGTTTGGTTTCATACCTTTTAGACACGATGGCATGGTAAATTACGTTGGTGCTATGAAATAGTACCGTTGTAACCTTTTTTGGTCATTTTAAAATTATCAAAATTACCGCTTGAATAAATAGATGATGCCTTAGAAGATTTGTTAAGAATTCACGTGTTCGTGATATGGACTAAAAATTTAAAATTAGATTTTTTATTTAGAGAAAAAATTCATTATGACGAAATGAAATTATATTTCTTTTGGTCAGTGACCACGTTAGTTTGTGCTTACATTTTGAAGCTTTCAACACTTGTAAATAGCACCGTAAAAATACATTTCCAAAACTGGTGAGTTATCCAACAAACCAAATCGCATATGTTTGTATTTTTCTGATCTATGCTTATTTGTTGCCATTAATATTCAATTCGCATGTTGTTTTTCAAAAGCATACGTCATCATTTGTATAATTGGATGGGGAAATACCACCATGCGTTATTAAAAAATTGTATATTTGCATTGTTTGAAATTTCCGCCTAGCAAAACTGTCTCCTATAATACTTTTTACTTATACCAATCTTGCTGAATTACTGAATTAAAAGAAGATTACTTTTTAGTTTTGTGAAATGTCGTGAACCAAAAAAACGAATCTGATTGTGTCTTCGCAAATGAGTTAACATTGATCTATACTATCTAGTAGTATGAACTTATGTATATCTAAAGTAATACAAATTGAAGACAGAAAACATAATTCAGTTGGATAATTCAGGTGGAAGCCGTATGGCGCAACCATGCGTCTATACTATTCTTTATTGGGACTGATATACAACAGGGTCATGACATCGATTTAAATTCTGCTAAATAACGCTTCATTCGACAGTTTGAAGCAATTTAATGACTTTAATGAGTTTATTATCAATCAATAGAAACATTTACAAAAGATTTTTATTGCTAGTTTTTGGCAATGTCTGGTGGTTTATTGAAAATGCGGGATGCAAATGTAGGTTTCTACAATAATGATTGGTTAAGAACGAAGATCACCGCTTTCAACCAACCAGATCAGTCTTTCACAGCTTGATTCTGGCTGGGTTTGTTTACTGGACCAAAATTACAGAATGATTAATTGTATTTTTGTATTATTCCTTACAGAAGGGGTCTACGCACAGTCTTCACAGAGCTTCAATAATACCACAAACCCATCTGCACCATCTCCTCGCAGTAAACATTGACTCCGTCCAACCGTTAAATCATGGTTATGATTTCTACATGTACCCCTGCTCTTCTTTACTGGATTTTAGGGCTGAAGTGTTGAAAGTATACGATGACAAATACGAATCTCATACATTCTGTTTTTGTTAATTAGATCAGTCGTATACATTTGGTGTGGTCCAATGCAAAATTGTGCTGTACAGTACAGTAGGACTGCATTATTCTTAATATGGTACGAATGGTCCTCGAGCTTACTAGCCGTAGCAGACATAATCTTATTTAATTATAGAAGAATTAGTGCTGTTGTGCATAAAAGACTGAATATCAAATAATTTCAAATGACTTTGAATAATTGTATACATGATTGTTTAAATTTTGATTTTGAACGTAATGTCATTATGTGGGAAAAAGTGAATCAATGTAGAAAAAGTGTGTCCTTCGTGACGATTGTATTACTACCTATTTAAAATTAATAACTGATTATTTACGCCACTAACTGATTGAAGAAATAAAATTTTCATGTAGATTAAAGTAATGAAACTCAAATATTCACTTACATAACTTTACATTGGAATATTCCCAAAATAAAAGTTCTACCATCAAGTCGTTATCATGAATGATTGTAATTTCAATGTGATGTACGTTTTTGGTAAAAGGCTTCGAGCCACTCGCTATAAATTTGCACGAAAATTTGCAAAAGACACACAGTTAAAAAGTAGAATATTTCACTAGACAAAACGTTTTGTCGGTGTTCAAAAGTAGCTTGTTGAAATTGTGGTCACTTCCCTAAATTCGTAACTCACTTCCCTGAAGATTCCCTAAAAATTCATTGCTATCTGTGATGATCAAGTGAACATAGTTCAGTTGAGAACCGTTCGAAGTCATCTTGACGCATGCTCTGTTGATGCTGCACCTCGTTTAAGGAGAAAAGTTGGTATCCATGTGAACGGTAGGGGAATCATCGGAATCCTGAATTTGGGTTCAATTCGGGAATTTTCTATCGTGAGCCAAACAGGGTACAACTACGAAGGTTTTCCCTCAGTCGCAGTTAAGCGGTCGTTCGTCGTGGAAGGATAAGCATGATGTTGAGAAATTTCAATTCGCTGGAAGTAAATTACGCTGCTGTACTAAGTTTTATTTGTGTCGCGTAAACTCTACGGATGGTTAAACTTAACATTCAAATTCTATACCTTTTTTACCGAATCACTCGCGTAATTCGACCGGCACCTGATGGTCTCCCACTGGCTTAATTGAACATATGCAAAAAGATGAAACTAGGCTAATCGCGTAGATGCCGGGATGCACTTGCAACAAACGAATTACAACATGTTCACAATCCATCCCAGAGCCCTGCAAACATGCTGCAGTGGCAAGTATAACAGGTGCAAAGTGAAACGAGCATTTTCAGGGTTCGTTTACTTCTAATGAAAGCTCGCCGGCGGTCCTATTCCACGGTAATGCGAATAATCCGATCGGGCAGGTGGCGATAGCAGACACCAAACCCAAACCATCGGGGAAAGCATCGTTTTCTATTTCGTATCCGTGGTCGAATTGCATGTGGCTGAATTCTTTGTTTTGCCTGCACAGCACTCCCGTCATGTGGGTGGGTGCTGGAGGCAGCCCCTCATTTCCATGCATTTCCATGGTTTCTTCCTCACCCACGGTCAATCGCTACATGCCAGCGTGCAGGCGAACCGCGAACCCAAAGAAAGGCTAAGACACGAGAATACCATCGGATGCCGTTCGCTTTGTGTAAAGCGAAATAATTTAATTGAAGTGAAATCGCTGCACTTTAATTAAATGCAAACAAGGCTGTGATTGCTGTGCTGATAGCATCGTCCGATGGGGTTATGCTGGTGTTCATCGAAACAGGAATTGTTTTTCTGGCTTGTTTACAGAAAAGTAAAGTATAATATTCCCTTTATTAAAAATAATTACAATAACCACTGCATTCATTTGGTAAAGTCAAAAGAGCTAAGCATACAAAATAATAAATCCAAAACATTTTTTTAAAACTTATTGTAACTCTAAACTTAAATCTTCAAATTTAAAAAAAGGTAAAAATGTTGACTATTGACGCCGAAGTCACTTAACGTACAATTGATAATAACAACTGCTAAATTGATTGAATCGAAATCTATCCAATGCAGCCAGTACAATAGGTTTTAGAGAAAGATTTAGGAAATAACCGTACAAAGATAAAAAATGACACAGTTTTGATTCTTTCTTCAGCATTATGACATTTTTTGACTTGTGAAATTAAACAATTTTATGTTATTTTTGGCTTTGTCCTTTTCAGCTGTGCCTTCTAATTACTACCTGCAAATACCGGCAACATTATGCTGAAGACGTCTTTCCGCCCTGCTGGAAGTACACAAGTAGCACGGTCAGCGTGAAAAGGGTAACCTAAGCGTAAGCTCGCCTAAAACGGTCTTCACGTTGGGTCTCCTTTGAAGTTGCGAAGTACGCGATGGACAATTAATTACACAAGTCGGCTGACATCCTTTTTCCCGCAGGATAGGACGCAAATCCCGACAGATCTGGGCTGCTTTGCTGAAATGCTAACCTTTGCTGCTACAGCTGGATTTAAGAATGGGATGTGTTTTTTTGTCTTGCAATTTGACCAAGTGCCCTTAGGATGTTGGCTAAGCTTGGTGCAACTGCTTTGTTGGACAATGTTCACTACACTTGACCACACTGAATCTACATGATAAACCAGAACAAATCCGTATGTATTAAAAAAAATAACAATATATCTGGCTGTGTAGTCGCAGGGATTGCACGTGGAGCCATACTTTTGCAGCAATATCAAAGTGAAAGGGAAACTATTGTGCGCTGATGCGACGAAAGATGCACCTCAAATCGAACGTAATCATTAATTAAATTCTTAAGAATGTTCGGCCGCTTGGCCTAGCCCGCATATCTCTTTGATCGCATATCAAATTGATGCAGTTTGCTGAAGCGTGATTGTGTATGGGAGCAAGAAAATTATATTAACCCACAATGTCGGTAAATTCAATATCGAGACCAGCGTGGCGTATAAATATGTTAATTATTTATCCTCTCCAGTGTCGCTTTAAGATGAGATTGTTGATTGATGCCCTGAAGGAGCTCGTATCGTCTCATTTGAAATGCGCCAAGATACGGTGATCGGTAATTGTAATTTACTGCAAAATCGACAAACGGAGTGATTATGTAATTACTGGGCCTATGTGTAATAAAACTTCTATGCGTAATAAACATTTGCAAAGCAAACCAAACTTACATCATACATAATAACAATCTGTGTTTATGAAAAGGAAGATATTGAATTACTATTTTTATTTTTCACCACAGTATCAATTAACAACCATTGTTTTGATTTTTAAAATAATTTCATGCAATTACTCTTAATGTTTCCTCATATGTTTGTAATAAACCGAAACGGATAGTTTTTTTTAATAAAAAGATACAAAATAATATTAACAATTTGTAAAGGTATTACAAATCTAGAACATAAAACACACCAAATCTTCGAAGTGTTCATTTCTATTTGGAATCTACTGGCAGAAGAAATAAGAAGATTCGAACAATGGTCGAATTTTTCAGTGGCTTCGAGACATATAAATCGAATTGCAATTAAGCGCTGTAACCGTGAAGAGCTTATCCGAATGTTGGCTAAACAAGAAATAATGGAGAAATGGTAACAGTATTCTGCAAAAAATAAATGTCGTAAAATATTAAATAAACTACTTCATCTTTTGTATGAGTATCATTTTGTATTATCGATTTCAAAACGAGTATTGAATTTTTTTTTCAAGGTAACAGTATGGACTGATTTTAAAAGAGTTCGTATATTTTTTTGTATGCTTATGAACTAGGAATCTTTTTTATGTTTTTTTTTATAAGTAACTAAACAGCAATTTTTATAATTTACTAACACTAACAACAAGGGTGTTTACGGTATTAACGATAATGTTTATTTACTGTTAAAAAATATATGTAGAAAATGTAGATGGTGAAATTTCACACATGAACTGTATAAATAAGAATGTAAAAATAAAACAAATTAAAAAAATTCTCCAAGCTTATCAATCGAGCAAACTATC
The DNA here is from genome assembly GCA_000473445.2 of Anopheles farauti. Classification (NCBI taxonomy): domain Eukaryota; kingdom Metazoa; phylum Arthropoda; class Insecta; order Diptera; family Culicidae; genus Anopheles; species Anopheles farauti. Next base: position 404,208 of record KI915069.1, read on the forward strand.
AATGGCATGACGGTGGAATGTTTACCAAATAAATCTTCCGAAAACCATCCTAGTGAAGTATATTTTAGTAACGATGGAGGCGCAAAGCGCGAACGAAATGTATATATCTTTATTAGAATGCAAACCAATGCCACGGTGAAAAACGTAACGCACCGTTGTGTAATAAACTCTCTTTTGCTAATAGATTACACAAACATATCGCGCGATTCCTCTAGCATGACAAAATGTGTACACATCGAAAAAGTTACCGTGTGCATCGCGAACCATTCGACCGTACAGTGGCAACAACTCAAACGGCCAAACGTTATGCTTTCGAACAGCCGAACGCAAGCCCCGTTGGTTCGGTCGGCATTTTGGGATGCAACGCCGAGTCAAAGATTCGGTGGGATGTGCAATCTTGCATTTTATCATGAATTAATTAGTTTCGTTCGCCACCCGCGTTCCCTTTTTGTATCTCGCCACGTGGGCCCAGGTCCCGCGGCAGCGTTGTTGTTGCGTGCCTGTTGGTGCGTACGCACACTGTGCGGAGGTCTCTTAACGGGCAGGATTTCCTCATTTGAATGTTCACTCGCGTTTCACAATTGTTTGGCCAGTTGCGACCACCGCTTTGGAGCAACAATTTAGTTCCCTACAGACCGCAGGGGCCGGGCGCACCGGGTTCGCCCGCAGCGCGCATTTCCGGCAAGCTGAAATAAATAGGCATTTATATGCAAGCTCCAAAGATTGCAGCCGGTCGTCGAAAATTAATGGGCGGGATTCCGCTCCATCTTTTCCTCTCCCCGCACACGTTTTGTGAATGGCACACGAAGAAGTCATTTCCATCATGAGTTGATCTGCTTTTAATTATATCACTACCGACGGGTGGTGTGCCAGGGGAAACGAACTAAGGCTCTGCTAAACTACGCAAATTTGGTCGCTATTGCACCGGTGGTTGTTCAATTGGAGTCGCACCGAATGCGTAACTGCTCGATTGGTACGCGCCTTTCGCGTGGGATTCACCCCGAACGATCTCGATGCTTCGAACGAACAATGTATCTTTCTAATCGACAATCTGTGACAATTGTTTCGTGCGTGTTTCGCACGAACGCCGGGAAATTAACGGCAGCAATTGAGCATTGCAATTTCCGTGAAGACACTTTGTGCCCAATTCTCTTCGAATGTTTTCAACCATGTTTTCAAAAGATGAACTGTTATAATTAAAACACAAACCGATACTGTGCAAGTGGTTGCAAAAAATAATAGACTACAAAGTTTGCGGCAGTTTGCGCCAAAAACGGTTTTATCACGAGCAGTGAAATCAACGTTCAAGTGGTACGTTTAAGAAGTTGAAACCGAACCCACACGCACTCGTGATCCTAACGCCGATTCAACCGAATCACTCACCTCCCCGTTCGAGATTCAATTTACGAAAGCTCCGTAAGTTAATCGCTTATCAACGATCAATTACGGAAAAGTGTCATCAACTCTGCCTGAACAGTCCGATTCCGACATCCGAAACACATTTCCAAATTTAGCGCTGGCCACTTTATGCGTTCAAAAGCTTCTTCTATCCAGTTCTCCCCTTTCCTCCGTCGTAGAAAACATTTTTTCCCCCAACATTGCAGTATCCAGTGAAATGAAGATAAAAGGAAGGGAATGGGAAGTGCTACGAGTAGCTATACATCGGTTTGATCACTGTATAACATCATGTTTCGCAGGAAACTAGCGACTGTCAACTGTGTTCGTCATGGTGAGATGCCTATGGTTGCTTTGTTCTGCTTAAAATGGAACAAATTCTGCGTAACAATGAAACGATGGTGTTTCCGTGTTATTAGATACTGTGAACTAAAATGTTGAATTCATTCATTGCTACGTTCAATTCATGTTACGTTATAATACAGCTAATGCATAATCGATTAATCGAGTACATAGTAAATAATCATTTTCTGGCATTCAAAAGATAATAATCGAATATCATGTAGTTCTATCTAACCGTATGGATGGTATAAAGCTATGTCAACGCAACCAATGTTTTGAAACATAATCTTAGTTATGTTATTTGATTTCAATGTTTAAACCATCTATGTACTTTTGTTGTGCATTATTTTTAAAAATTTGCTACTGGTAAGTTTATCAAAATATGAAAACTACTAATGATTCATTTATATTGAATGAGTAGCAGCTAAATGCGCATACGTAATATAGTTTTTTATTCTTTTTCGAATAAAATATAACTTTTTTGCAATAAATTGCAGAAGCCACTGGCATCCACAAACACAAAAAAAAGTCAACATATACAATTTCCAACGGAACACGCCAACTATCGCCAAAGTTTTCAATATGTTTTCCTTCAAACCCCATAATGGAGTCGGCAGATCGGCGAAAAGCACATCAAACGATGCTTTCTATAGTATGCGCGCTGTGCACCAGTGGCCCCCCAAGGGACCCCGTCGAAAGTAAACCAACCTAAACGTTGGCAAAAAGTAAGCATCGGCTTCGAGCGCGCCGTGCGGAGTGGTGGAAAGCCGCTTCCGAGCGGGTTACAAATATTTGAATATTATGATGCTGAAGCACAAATAAATCAAAACATTTACAGATTTATGGTGGCCCAAACGAGGCGGACTGGCTGGCTGGCCCGTGTTGCGCTGATGATGTCGACAGCAGAAAGGAGAAAAACCTTCACCGTCAGCGCTTTATCGCGGGCAAAATGTATGGCACCAGTGTTGAAATCTATCGGGAATTTCAAAGACGCAGAACGCGTTCTGGTGGGTTGTCAATTTTCAAAGATTATTTTCCCAACCCGTTTCCGGTGGACCGGCGTTGCTGTGGAACCGGATTGCGGTTGGAAGCTCATTGTTAGCGAGACCGAGAGTGTTGAACCCATTTCAAAGCCCGGAACGGTCTGCCACCCGTCATCGGGTCCTGTAGCGGGTCTTTGCAGCCGCATCCAATTTCGTACGGAAGAAAATGATCCAGTTAATGCTACTTTTGTTACTTACTCAAAACGGCTTGCGTCCCATTGCTTTTCTTTGGTGACATAATGCTGCACGGGAAATGACTAGGGAACCGTACCGAACCCGAGGGGCTAGGACGTAGTTTGCTGTATCTATGTTACACTTTTCGATTGTGTTGCAAGCACTTTGATGTGAAGAGGATCGAGTGTTGGGTTGAAAATATAGCAAGCACAATCAAAATATAATTATCTTTGATAAGCTTCTAATCTGGCAACAAACGGTGCTATGACGGAGAGCAGATTGCTTTAGCACTGCGTGTAGAAGTTTTATTTCCCTTTGGCAATTGTGTGAATCAGTGTGATAAATACTTTCCATCGTTGAAGCATTTCGATTCGATACCTTTGCTGTTCGAATCGACGTGCTAACAACACCCTATTTTTGCACCATTTTGAAGCTTGTCAACATTGTCCCTTAGTTGAATTAGAAAAAATAAAATCCTCATAATGTAACTCGAAAGACTTGACGTTAACAGTATCGTTAGATTTCAGGTCCTTAATCACCACGCGCCACACATGATCGTTCGTCGGCCCTTCAACAATAACCGTCACACGCACAATTTTGTCCTCGGGGCACAAACGATTCCCGGTGTGGAATGTTTGTCCTTCCATCGATAAAAATATCACCATTGACGAAAGTATCTCTTGGAGACATTTTTGCGGTGGTATGCACTTCCGCTGGTAACGGAAACAACAGCGACCACTTTCAATGCTACCTGTGAGGGTTGCTGATCTAGCAGCACGCACGTTGACGTTTCAATGTTACGCACGCCCTGGGGGAAACTAGTAACATTCCCATAACCGCTGGACGTGATGCGCATTGCTACGGTCAGGCCACTGTTTCAAATGGGCAGCCCACCCCGAAGCCTTAGGATTTCAGATGCGTTTATTGTTTGCCTTTCGTTTGCCGCTGCGGCACGAATCAAAATTTGCCACAATCATCAACACAAAATGGTCAATTGCAATAGCTTTTATGTTATTGGCGATAACATTTGAAACGTGGAACGCCCCCACAATTATCTCGTGGGATGGAAAAGTTTGATCGATGCTTAACGTAATGTGACATGTCATGAGTCATTGGTTCCTTGAGAATCGCGAAACTTGAGTCGAAAAATAGCGCTAGTAGAAAAATAAACGTTTATCTTTTTTTTTTGTTATCCACTTGTATTGTTGTTGTTCAATTATATGTTTAACTTTTTTTTTCCTAACGGTGCTATTCTATAAACATTATACGAAATGTTTGTTAAGAAACATTATACGAAATGTAAAAGAACATTGATAGACTGTTTTAGTTTAATCATTGATTGGCTTGTTTCTTTTCAGATAAAACAGAATTGTTGGAAAATGTTTATAACTTAAAACGGTAAATTTTCTAGCGGCTGTTAGCAGCACTTTAATAGTATTTTTTTTTTAATATTCTTGATGGTTTTCCCCTTGCAAGGTTATTTGTAGCCTCAAATCTATACAACAAACGAATCACGTGATATTTAAATAAATTGAATCAATATCGACATAAAACTTGAACTAACCAGGTTTTTCAAAATATGACGAAAATATTTATCAGCACTTCTACGAAAAGAAAGTATCCACATACATTTAACCTTTTACATGGTAACTAAAAATGCAACAAATTCTGGGGCAAACGGATGACAGGCCAAGCCAGCAACTTCAAAAGGAAAAAACTTTTTAATGAAAATTCCTATTAGCTTCAAACCTTATCATTAAAATAGATGGTTCATTTTTAATCAATGTTTTCTAGGACAATACTTCAACTTCATCATAGTCAATTATATCCATTTATAAATTAAGTTATACTCATTTCAAAATGTTTCTTTCATTTTATGATTAGTTTGACACACAATAAACGATATTTTTATTAAAAAAATAGTTGTGGGATTTCAACACTATTGTCAAAAAAGTTTCAGTAAAATTCATTTGTGATTTGGATATATAGCTATTGTTTAACCATCTTATCATTCATCATTAATCATCTTTCATAACACAGTATAAGAAATAAATTAATTTGGAAACCAACTATAAAATTGTATCTATCTGTTACTTTTGATCAATACAACGCACTTTCACAAATTAATTGCATTGCAAAAGGATAAAATTGAGTAAAATACAAAATTTGATCATATAATCTGGTAAATCGTTGTTCGTTCAAGTTATTGATTGCTCATAAACTTTTAAGTTTACCCCATTTTATAATATCAACACTTAAACAATATTTCACTAAATAAAATAATAAGTTTTTTGTACTAAATTCTTTGATTTTAATCAATTCATTGATACATTTAATACATAAATGAGACGTACGTAAGCAAAACAAAAGATTAAACATGTGTTTTTCTGGAAATTGAATTTCATTTACATTCTACCAACTATCCAACGGGGGCGTCCATGGTGTTATTTAACTGTTTTATAATGAATATTCACACCACCTGCTTCGACTCCTGCTTTGGTTCGCTCTCACTGAGTTTTGCTCAATTGAAAGCTGACAGCGCTCGTTTAAAATGCTTATTTACACACTAGAGTTTCATTGTCTTGCAAGATTAAGCGAGCTTCAGCTCGCAGCAACACGGGCATTATTTGACATAATGGATTTGTTTCGTTTTTTTTGCTTTCGGGAGTTTCTTTCTTTTTCGTCTTTTTTCTCCATCCCATGCTCACCTTTTTGGCAACCTGTGGGAAATACTAAGCTTTAGACGTCCTGCCGGTGTTGCCATCGAGCGTGTCTAACCCAGCCGGTGTGAGCGTGAGCTCGAGGGGGAGGGAGAGGGGGAGACGGGCCTGAGCACTGACCTACGCGAAGCACGACAGGAAAGTGACGGTAAAGTTCAAACCCCACGAGCACTGAGGCAGCAAGTATCGGATATCGTAGAGCAAAGATCTTAACAGCCAATAAATTTATTTCCTGGCTCGGTTTCCCAGTGCTTCCTTTGTGCGGTCGGCCGAAGAACGAACGCCACCATTCGCTTCCCAGTGGCCCCAAAGCGGCCCTTCGCTTCGCTTTTCTCCTACCGGTGAGCCTTCGTGTGATTGGAGAAAGCTTATTTTAGCTACTCTCCTTCACGCTGTATCCCACGCTCCCACGGTGCCTTCGCCTTCGGTGGTGGTGACTGTGGGTTTTCCCAGTGGAAACTTTCGCCGGCAAAACTTTCGCCTTTGCTCGGTATCCAAATCGAAACGCTTATAAAACGGTAGGGTCTAATTATGCCTTCGCTCGTAATGAGCTTAATTTTTTTAAAGAACAAAGCTTAGCTCCTTAAAGTCACCGTGAGGGTAGATAAATGGGTTGCTTCATGCCTGGCTATAAATTCCCGTGGCAGCTGGACCGAGACGCACACGAACGGGCGATGCATGGCTTGGGATTATGTTCTTTAAAACCTAACGAAAAGATTTTTTGAAACAACCATATAAATGCGGAATAAGTTCAATTAGCACTAATATCTTTTTGGGCAGCAGGGCACTAGGAAATGAACATAAACTTTGTTTAAATATCACAAAATTTATTTTATATTGGAAAGCACTACAGGACTGCTTTTTTATTAATGCTCCAAATTAAAAGTGACAGCATATATCTTCCAAAACACTTTACTCTTACTGACAAAAATGAAATGGCATACAGTAATAAAATCAAATTTATCATTAGTAAGTATTTTTATTCAGTCTGGTATAATTGTTTAGTAAAACGTAACTCTTCATATCAATTCTACGAAATTTAGGGTGAGGATATTCTAGTAGCCTTTAGATGTTCTTCCATGTAACAACATAGGTGAAAGTAAATAGCGCCAATTACTAAACTTTTTTATACCTATTTTTTTATTAGACTTTATATTTTTTTATAGTAGGTTAGTCACTCCTGGAGACTTTTCAGGTATGCTTGTGATATTGATCCTGTCTGGTTGAAAAACGGATCCTCTCTCACTTCACTTGCATTCCTAATATTTTGGATAACGATGAGAATGCAAGATTGCAAAGAAGAGCGATATTTCAAATATATGTACAAAATAAAGCTTGTCAACGAAATGACAAAAGATAGAAAAAAAAGATAGAGAGTCGTTGAATAATATTTTAATTCTATGTTAAGCCGAATGAACAGTATTTCAAACCATCTGGTTCCGTTTTTTTAATTTTTATTTGTCCAACAAAAAAGGATAAGAAATTTATGATATTCTAGAATGCACCTGAACCACTGTAAACTTATACTTACAATACTGGCAAATGGCGTGTAAAATCTAGCAGAACAAGATACATCCCTCAGTTGTATGAAAATTAGTTAATTCAATTAGTCTTATAAGTTTTTTTCTGTCAAAAGCTGGAGATATCGTAAAGCCAGCTACAATTCATTTTGTCCTAAAACGTATATTTCGTGAGTTTCAATTTATGTTTTTACTCAGCACGCTGCATGTTTTAATCGTATTTGTCTAATATTTTGTTAAGACTATGTTGCAATAAGATACTGTTTAAAACTGTATTAATGTCAAACTATCATACAAATTAATGGTCATAATCAGTTAAGTCAATCTATACTATTCTAATCATTTTTTAATATAATACTTTAAATATAGTCTTGAAATACTATGAAACAGTCTTTAAGTAGAGCTTACCTGAACACAATCTTTTAAAACATGTTCTTAATGCTGCTTTTCATCAAACACCAGTCGAACACTGATTGTCGTAATTCAAAGCAAATAATCGACAATATGCAACAAACTGAACGGAAACTGCTTCATCGAACAACCTACTCACACACATGCAGTCGTTCCGCACTAACACTCGAAGGTGCGTTAGTGAGTCGAGAATAGTGTGACTACTTTCCTCCCCCTCTCCCGCTGTCGTTCGCTCAAAATCCGTTGAAAGACCATCACCCAAAAAGGTAGCAATCGAAGAGAGATTGAATTGCTAACTTTTCCGTATGTAGCACCGAAACCCGTAGCACCCTACAGCACGTGGGGCAAACACGTCGGAGGTTGCTGCGAAACTGCATGCATAAATATAGTAGTTGTCATGCAGACCGCATGATGAGAGGAATGAATGGAGGCGCCCAGTGCCTTAGCAACATTGAATTTGTTGTTGGCGAGCGGCACGAGGAATGGGAGGGGCTTCGCTTTGACATACCATCCCTGATTCATAGTTTCCTTTTCGGCGTCAAATAACAACTGCTTTCTTCTACTGGGACGCCCAGTGTCGCCCAAGCAACACGGCAACACATGCCACACCATCCAGCAATAAGTTCGTCATTCGACGGTGGCTCGCTTCGTGGGCGAATCATTCCATCGTGCTTGGTGCTGCTACTGCTGCTGCTGCTGCTGGTGCCGAAATCATTAGCAATGCATTAAATTTTATCAAAGTATTACGATCGTCTAACGAAGTTGGTGATAAGTTTTGCGGTTTTGTTACACTGCACCGGACTCGACCCCGAGGCTCGGAGGGCTTACATGGTGCTGCTCATTTGTTGTGGGGCCTGGGAGGTGAACCAAAAAGTAAATGAGATTGCAGTGCCGACCGGGTAGGCACGGCCCGGCTTGCTGGTGTGTTTCGATGGAAAGAGTTTTGATTTTATTATGTTGCTCCTCAAATTGCTCCGTGCAACTGTTCGTGTGAAAAGTTTAGCCTGCCAAGGGTACGTGGCGAGAGGGGCAAGTTGAGATTGGCAGGAGGTGCCCGAACACCCGGGGTCGATTGGAAATGTGCCGCATACAGACTCGCACACCGAAGGCTCCGGCTCCTCAACAAATGGTTGCTGTTTTATATTGTGCACTTCGATTTCTATCATGAATTTTTATATATATTTTTTGGTGTAGTCATTTTTTTTCTTGCCTGTATTAAAATGTTATGCTCTATTGATGAAAATGTGCATTTAACTTTGGACAGAACCAGAAATGTTTGTTGTTGTTTTTTTCATCCACACAATCCAGACAGTGGAAACGTAGCATAGCCTGCTGTTGTTGCTCGTTTGCCGGCGTTTCTATTTCGAAGGCAACATGCTCACATGTGTCTCGCTGTTAATGTGATTATGCGAAGTAATTACTTTGTCATAACCTTTTTCCAGGAACGTCGGCAATTATTTTCAAGCAGCCAGCCCGGGATGGTGGAAGTTGAGTGCTGTTCTCTCTGTTGCACGGCTTGAAACCCCGTCCGTCCGAGCATTATCATCGTGCCGTGCTGAGCGCACTTTAGACTTCACCAGCACCGGAATGGGATGCAAGTAAGTAACTTCCTGTGTTTTATTTTATTAACCGTACGGAGCACCGGAACGCCGACGCGAAGGGGCGGAAATTTGCTGCAAAGATGCTGAAAAAGTAGGCTGGCGGTCGGGTTTCTTACGCTTGGCTCACCCGCATGCTGGGTGGGATATCTTTAGAGAATTCATCATTTATGCAAGACGTGATTGCTTCGTAAACGATGTTTTTCGCATTTTTTTTTTGCAAACGCATCTTCAAGCAGGTCGCTGGAATGAGTTTTAAACCGGTTGATGAAAAATAAAGTTTAATAGCTTTTTGTTGTTGCGTGTGACTTTAAAAGTCTTTTCAATTTGGAAAGATGAATGCATTAAACAGTTTGTTTGTTTATTTTCTGGTTTTTGTTATGGTAAAAAGAACGAATGCGTACTAAATAATACAATTGATTTAAGTAGACGCCGTGGAGGGATGGAAATTTTAAAGACGGTACTAATTTAAATAAATATTACGAACTTAGAGCTTTAGATTAACAGCGACGAATAGATGAAAAACGTGATACTTTTACATGTTTTAATAGCATGTCTCAGAAGAAATATAAATGCAGTGTTTGTACAGACTCTACTTATCGTTGATGTTCTCATCCTTGTTCAGTTGGTAGTTCAACGAAAATTAATAAATTGATTACATTGCAACGCGGCCCGATGAGATTTAATTTCATAAAATTCTACATTATCATCCCTGACGGATCACCTTATCATCCTGACCAAAGCCCCAAAGCGCTACGAAAGGCCAATGGGTCAGCATGATGTTTTATTCAAACCTGGCCTATCCAACAAAGCGAGCTAAATGCCCCTAATAAGGTTCCGACCGAGTTTATAAAATACAACAACTCACACAATGCGTAGCCTGATGCAAACAAAAAAATGGATCCGATCTCCACCCTCATACAGACGTCCTTTTTTCCTTTCGCGACCCGTAGCGATGAGGTTTGCTAAGTAAGATGTGAGGAAAAAATAAAGCGAGGCTAAAAGCCCCACACAACGGTTGAATGGTGATGGGCAGTGAAGTAGAATTTAATATTCAAGGGTTATTAATTTTCCAATCCTTCTGCCCATCACCGACGGGGCATAATTTGTCGTGCAGCTGCAGCACGGTAGCTGATCCTTCCCCGAAGGGTGTGCGGTGAGGCTGTTTCTTTCGCCCAGCCCGAGACGGGAAATTAGCCCGTAGCGTCCGGGAACTCGTTGCATTATTAGCAGCTGCGAATGGTGGAAGTTATTGGGATAGAAGTAACTTTGATTGATTATTATCCGCTCGTTACCGTGCGGTGGTGATGTTGCACCCCAGCAATGATGATCGTGGGAGCCTATTTAAATGGTACCGTGCGTGTCGTCAATTTGTGCCTGCGGCATGTGTCCCAACGGAGTGTTTATCTAATCGGTCATTTTTTTCCGCACCAATGGACAGCACTGGGTCGATTTTATTTTTACGTTCCAAACCTCAATCCCTCGTCTCGCTGAGCTAAAATCTCATCCAAAATTGCGAGATGAGACGTTAGATGTATTCATAACAGTCTTACATTTGACGTTTAATAATGTAGAGCAGCTGCTTCTTATCTTTCCCCGACTTGGCTTCGACTGTTTCGCTGGACAAAAGCTGGACCACTTCAAAGCGAAAGAACCATCTGCACGCGGTTCCGGCTCCGTGTAATCAAAACTGCACTCGAGGAAATGAATGCGAACGATCATCAGCATCGGAAACCGCGAGGCAAAACAATATCCCGCGAATATTGCTTTATGATAATCTCGAGTGCAAACCTTGCGAAGGGAGGGTGGAAAACAATGGCGATACCTGGCAAAACCGTGCCGGCACCGAAGCAGAAGCGACCCATTTTTATGACGCTGTGAAGTGACGTTTTCTCTCGCGCGTAACCGACAGCATGCGGATGATTTTCTGTTCTCAGAATGTCCGCAGCACTTGTCCGTGGCAGGGGGAGCCGTGTGGGGGAGCACATTTTCAAGAGCTTTCTTTATACAGATTTTTGGGACACTCCGCGATGTGCTTGAAAGTAGAGAAAAGCGAACGCCTTAGCATCAGAATGCTATCTGCTGATTTTTATTAATATATTTTCGGTGTACTGTGCAGCTGTCGATGGAATCTTAAGTTGCTTTTTTTTCTAGAACGTAATCAAAAGAAGAAAAAAAACAACATTCGCTCTGATTCACGATGAAGTTGCAAATCCCACAATAATCTCAAGTCCGCACTTTGTGAAGGTATTTGCGTACGGGCTGGCGTGATTACTTGCCGGTACGTTTCGGTCCAGCGACCGACTCGGTGACATTGCTGCTTTCGTTAGTCTCGTGACCGGGATCATCGTTCATGAGTGTCGTTTACTCATCTTGCTTTCTGCTTGCTTCCTCTTGGGTATTGTCCGTCCCTCGGCCACCGTCAAATCGTCGCCGGGATTATGCTTCATTATCCACCGATTAAGAGAGTTGTTAGTTGGGCAAGATTTGCTGGTGATTTCTGTAAGTGGAAGCAACGCAATTTCCTTTTGGCGACCGTTAAGACCGTTCCCATCCATCTTCACCGTCACCTTTAGCGTGGTCAAAGCATGGGCCTAATCAACTTGTACTCGGTCACCTTTTAGCGTTTCTTGCCTACCCTACCACTGTGGCACCGATATGACCGGGCATATGACGAGAGAGAGAGAGAGAGAGAGAGAGATAAAGGGAGGGAGAAGGAAGCTGACTGCGTATGAGGCAGTTAATAATTTCATCTTTTGGCCCTTCCCCAAAGGTCACTGCGGAAGGCACTCAGGAGTCTTTCGCAAACATTCCACCGCCTTTGGACGATCCGAGGGCGCACCTGGAGCGCGCCCTACAGCGGGAGGCAGGTTCGGCTTGCCCGGACACCAGATGTGTGATGGTTTATGTGTCCGTTTTGCGGTAAGCTGCCGCTTCGTTGTGTTTCGGCGTTCCTGGGGGTTTGATAAATGTGTGCCTGGCCGCTGGTGTGCTGCGAACGGACCAACCCCGAACCAAGGGGAACCAATTCCATTTGAATACCTCACGGGGTTGGCGATGATTCATGGTAAAAGCCCATTCCCAATCCCAGTCACATCCCGGCGCCCCGGGACCCCTGGGAGACGGCACGAGGAGCTGTGGGCCGAGGGCCAGTGTGGGATTCTCGCAGGCTGGCGGACCGAAACCCCGGTCAGCTTGGCATATTTCACTTCGTACCTTTTTATGTCATCCTCGGGATTATTGGAAAACGTTTTATGACAAAGGAATCCCCCAATCTAATTTATATCCGACTACACACATGTGCCCGGTGCCTGGGCCTCGGAAACGGCTGACAGAAGCAATAAGCGACCATTTTCTGCACGATGTCTCCGTGGAAGCGAAGGGACAGGATTGGATCGAGCGACGCTACCACACAAGAAGCGGCACTGGGACCGTTTTCCATCGATTAGGATGATTAAGACGGAAGATGTAGCATACATACAAATAGACATAAACATGCGGCCACCGTAAGACGCGATGGTTCAATAGCGTCCTTCAATATGAACAGATTGATAACGGAAATTATTGAATAATCGCGCTGCTTGATGAAGTGTAGCCTTGCGATTCAATAAATAAACATCAAATTATCCAGCGAGATCGAACTCAAACGCTCATTTCAACATGTTTTAATATGACCTTTTAATACATAGATTTATGTGACCAACACCAATGCGATATTTTATATCTAAATTTATATAAATTATTCATTTATATTTATCTCCCAGTTTCTCGTCTATCTTGTCTATCGAAAAAAAGTTCACATTCATATGGAAATAGAAAACTTTCTAGTGGAAATAAAACTTATGGTTTTTTCTTATGTGTCTGTGTTGTGTGCCAGGTACTGCGACGTTTTTATTTTACGAAATTAAATGAAACATGTGGCTTAACCGTGGTGATCCCGTAGATAGAGCTCGTAGTATACGACTAGATTTGGCACCGACCGTAAGCAAAATTTTAATAATTCCTTTAATTCATTACTTCACTAACTTTTTCTTTTCAATTTTCAATAGCAGTCAATAGCAATGAACTGTACCTTTGTGTAATTTTGGACTGTTTTGGCAAAAAAAATTGTACCGATAGTATAAAACAAATATTGCACTTGCGAGTTTCGTAATGTATTCTATAAATTTTCCGTACATAGATTTTTTTGGTTTGTGTCTGTGTCTAAATCTCATCTGGATGAATTGTGAAATTAAAATTACGTTATCTCAATTTATAACGTTATTAAATCGTATGTTGCATTTTTTAATACCAGTCTAGTAGGCCGGTAAAACGACAGACATGACTTTGGTCGTGGGAGAGAGAGAGCAAGAGAGATAGAGTGAGAGGAAAAGAGATAGGGAAAGAAATATGTTTTTAATGCTTTTGCAGTTAGTTATCCATAAATAATAATATTCCATTAATACATATTCCAAAAAATGTAAAACATTACCACGAGGATTTTAAAATGTATTTCATACATGAGTAAAAAGTTTTTAAAATATTCACCGAAATTACATGGTCTTCGAGGATAATCATCTTTGAATCTCGTTACAGTTCTCCGCAAAACCTCGTTTGCTGCTTCATGTTTCGTCTGTTACTTAAATCATCACACTGCCTCAGCACCATTTTGATAAGCCCATCAATTTTTAAACTCATTTAAGTTTTCTCCAATCTTTAAGCGTGCTCCCGAAAAACAGTCTCCCACAATGCAACTGCTTACGCGACATAATCATTACCACACCACGCTGGTTAATGCTGCAGAAGAGATATTTGAATCCTCATGAAAACCAACCCCCGCACGATAAGATCTTGACCCGGACTAAAGGCACATAAACAAGCCATAAAACGGCAGTCCGGAACCGATTCGGGAACGGAACACCCAACGCTTTACTGCAAAGCCACCATGCTACCGTCCCCCGTTCATTGGCTTCTGCCGTCAATGTGTTTAGGAATTTCCGGCTCCCTTGCTTTACGCCACCGACCGTCGAGACGGTGAAAGCTACCCTGCTTGACGAGCGCTTAACATCTTCCTTTCGTTTCGTTATCGGGATAAGAAACAGGAGAAGGATGATGATGATGATGATGGTGATGGTGATGGGATGTGGTGCCAGCTTTCGGTTAAAGCCGGCAACATGACACCACCGCGTACGTACAACGGGGCCCGCCCCTGCAATGAGCGAGTGACTCCAGAAATCTTTTGTAAACTCCTGGGTGGTTGGGAAAGGGAAGAAAAAGCGAGCGACCCACCAGGGTTCATAAAATCTAATCGGAAAGCGCCGGAAGGTAGACCAAAGTGAGGCAGCATCCGTGACGAAACGCTGCGTCGGAAGGAAGTGAAGGGATGTTTTCGAAATCGACAACCATGCTGCTGCTACTGCTGCTGCTGCCCGTTCCTATACCCGTTGGTGGAAAGTTCCATCGCCTCATCCAACCGCCCGCCACCTTCGAGTGTGTATCATCTTATTTTCCCGCCATATTCCACGTGCCGACATGATAATGGGCTTCCCGGGTTTGCTAGGCGTGCGAGATTAGCGAAACCGCAACCCACCCCGTGGACTGTTCGCGGGTAAAACTTTATCGTTCGCACCATTTCGCGCCCTCTAGTCCCAAACTTGGTCAACGCACTCGATGAGTGCCGGGGAAGGTCGAAATAATCAATTATGGACATGATTTATAACTTCATCCCTGTCGTCAGTGTGAGAAAGAACGTAAGGAAAGCATTTTTTTCACTATCTCATGTCCAGTGATCCGATGGGCAGATGGTTCCGACATCGACAGGCCGATCCTCGCCACCGCTTGCTAACCTAATTGGTGTAGAATGTACGGCAGAAAAAAAGAAAATAGCAAAGGATCATTTATTAGAGCGAGCGAGGCCGATGAACTAAAACAATCGCTGCCGGACTGCCGTAATAGGGTACGGCCCAAAGACCGGAGGTCAATTCCGATGCAAGTTATAAAAGAATAAATCTAAGAAAAGATAGAATCAAAGCGTTCGCCTCATAAATCATACTGTGCGGGAAGGGAAATTTATGCCCCAAAACGAACGATTCGGTTCACTTGCCCGCCTTCACCTGCCGAAAAGACAAACCGGCTGATCAAAAGAAAATACCAGCGTTTCCTCAAATACCCTCAGTTCTCCACCTCGATCCCGTGGCCAACGCAGCGGCAGCGACATAACTCATGTGAAATGGGTTTCGTGGGTAGAATTGATTTTTCCTCTCATCAGCACAACCCGCATCATATGCCAGCATGCCGACGGCTACGAACGTGGGTGTAATGGGAATTATTATTAATTTCCACCGGGGAATAATCATTGCTGTATTATTAAAAATCGTTGTCGTATGCACAAAAATGCCACGCGTTCCGTGGCTTTGCGAACACCCGGCAAAAGGTGCGTTGATTGACTCATTCACCACTTTACGTACGTTCGCACCGTAATTCTGTTGTAATGCTTTCCGGTGTATAAATATTTGAATGCTTCATGAGATGTGTTAAATAACCCGACACTATGGTCGAGCGAGCGATGGTCGCTGCAGCCAACATTTACTCGTCGGATTACGATTTATAATTTCCCACACACATTGCGTAATAATAATGGGTATGTTTTTTATTGCTTGTACTAAATCTTTATTCATACAGCTTGCAGTGCAACAATTGATCAGCAGATTTGAGCCGATTGTTGAAAGCATTTCATAGCAAACGTATGGATTGCCTTGGATGTTTAGGTTTGCTCTTTTTTATATATTTAAATAAAAAATATAGCTACCCTTAATTGGTATTCTTTTTGGAATTCTATAATATTTTATATTATAAAGCTAGTGTAAAGTATATCTAAATGTCCCAAAGTGAGTTAGTTTTAAACTCATTTTTTAATCTATTCCATTTTTATTCTTAAATTATTAATATTTTCTGGGCAGCTATTTTTTTACCAAGAAGAGAGGAAACGGGAAGAGATAAAATCGTATGCTACTTACTTTTAAGGACCAATTGATCTAAAAAATGGACACACGATCGTTCAAAATTTAATTCGTTTGCAAGTTTGAGCTTTTTTTTGAGCTGGGAGCTTCAGAACGAGAAACTGGAACTGGCCGTCTGAAATAAAGAACTAATAGTTTTGGTTATGTTGTGCTGCTAAATTGCTTATTAGTAGTTAAAGTATAGTTTACAAAGCATAATTTACATACGAAAGTTGGATTGAGAGTGGCTCTATGTCTCTAAGACCAATAGAGCAATAAATAAGGCATCTTTCATTTTAATTCAAAAAAATTCTCTAATAGCTTAATTTGTTATTGCCTGTATAATTTTATTTCAAACCAATCACCTTTAATTCATTGTATGTATATAAAGTTTCAAAAATCATTTAGGTTATAAGGTTTGCGAAGAAATAATTAACTGGTTTGTTAGTGGTGTTTATCTTTACTTTTTATAGCAAAATTTAAATTTAAATTAAATTGTAATATCATTTTTTTATCTAAAACTTCAGAAGTCACTGATGTAATCTTTGTGTAGTAAATAAAATAATAAAAATGCAACAAACATACTTTGTTAAAAACATTTCTAAAACCATCTTCTATTAAGAATAAACAAACAATACAAAACGTTCTAGAAATCATAGCAATTGATGTTTTCATTAAAAATCCTCAATCCTGTTTTAGCGATGCAAAACTTCGCCACACTGATTGTCCGTAACCGACTCAACCTTTGCCCATTCCCTTCGACGAGCATCATTTATGTTTCGTTTTGTATCGTTTACATGCTTTCGCGCGAAAAACTGCTGCGAATATTTAGAGGCACCAGCAAGAACGTGCCAATCGCGACAGCCTCTCTTGGACCTACCGTCCCGCACACCGGCACAAACAACAAAATAAAGTACGACCATTCCGCGACACGCAGTACCGGCTTCTGGCGTCTTCATTTCAAAAAGCTACAGGCAGCATTACACACTTTCGGTGCTTTCGCTCTTTTTCATCCGAGTTTCGTACGACGTTGATTTTGTTTCGAGCACCACAAGAACGTAGAATATAGCCAAAGCCGCGAGCGTTTGTAGCAAGTGAGGCAAAAGAAAGTAGAAAGTGCAGTATGAGAAAATACTTAAAAAACACACACACACTACCGGGTTCGAATGTTTGTCGACGGAAGTGTCAAAGGTAGCGATCGTGTCACACCTCCGCCACCGCCAGCGTGTAGCCCAACGGTAAACGACGTTTGCTTCCGGAACATGTAACTTCATTCGCCAGAAAGAAATACGCACAACGCGCGCCTCGAGCGATACACATATTCACCTCATGATTGTGCTTCATTTATGGCGTCCTCCAACCATCTTTATCGGTTCGGTGGAGTATAGATGATAGGCGCATAAAAGTAAACGACGGAGGAGGTTTAACCATCTACTCGACTTGTACCACGCACTTGCACACACATACACTCACACACACACACACACACACACACACATAGACACGTGTACACTTTCGCGGTGGAATCGTCCCCTCGGGGGAAGCCACGGTGAGGGTCCTTTGCCTTCAACAAGCAAGCATTTCTCCGGAGGCTCCGATGTTGAAAGAAGAGTGTTTATTCTACTCCCAGGGCACTTCTAGCTCGAGTGTCCTTTCGCTGCGCACCCACGGGCGTACCTTTCTGCTAGCAATTCACAACAACACGCGCTTGCCGGTCGCAAACTTCACTCCCGTGCCGTGTTGTGTACCATCACCCACCGCAACGCCACGGGCAGAGCGTGTTCTTTTCGCTTCCCGCTTCTCATTTTTCTCACTTGCCGGGTTGTTTACCTACCCATCCCAGCGGGATGGAAAGCAGCAAACGCTGCGAGGAATATGCACGTGAACAGCGCAGCATCAAATGCCTGTTTCGCGTTGTAATCCAGTAGGCTCCATTCTCAGCGGAATCTCAGAAAGAAATAACAAATATGGAAATTCACCTACGACCTCCCGGAGCAGAGCGGCGGCCGCTCGCAAGCATTATTCCCACCGGAGCTGAATGTCTCCATTTCGCCCGCCCCTGTGCTCGCGTATGCTGCACCGAGTGTTCGAACGCCTTTCTCACCCCGCCGCGTACGCACACTTAAACGCGCTTGTGTATGCGAAACCCTCTCCCAACTCTGCGAACGGAGAAGAAAGTCAGACCGAAATCATCATCTAAATCTAATTCAAAGTTTACATTATCTCCCACATCGCAAACGCATTATGGCAACCATCAGCATCACGGTACGATTTATGTTTATCATGTGGTGATTTCTGGGACGTGATGAATATGTTTGCACGGCAGATAAACATAGACAGATGGATGGACGCGTGGATGGGTTCGGGCCTTTTGTTTTGGCACGTACACCGTACACCTTTTGGATAATGGCGTTTTTGTTTAGACATTCCGAAGGATATTTTCTTATCGTTCCAAAGCAAAGACGATGCCACTCTCTGCTCACTAAGCTTTTGTGGGTTTTGTATAACTTTTGGCCAAGGTGTTTCGACGACGTGTAATTCATTTAACAACAGACGCTTAATAATGTGATTTGTAAAACCTGTTCTGTGAAATGAAAATTTTAAATGAGCTCTATTGTTATTTCAAGCGGTTGTTATTTGCTATTAATTACCTACCGGACCTGGCGCACCACAATGGGTGTTTACGTCTGATACGCATATTTTTCAAATAATGATTTTCCAATCCACCAAACAATCAAACCATCGCGTCATCATAATCTGTATTTGACATTTTCTCGCTATTTTTCAGCGCCGATGAATTGTAAGCATTTTTGGTCCCACGAACTAAATCATTTTCAATGTCTGCCGATGACTTTTATAAGCATTTCTCTAATAATACAAGTGGTTAAACAATGCTTGTAAAGCAGAAACTACACACACACACACACACACACACACGCGCACACACATGCACTCATTACAGTAGAATCTCGTGGTGATTGATTCAACCGTAGGGATTGCTGGTGTTTTTTTGTCCTCCCGATTTCTGAATTGATTTATCAGAGAGGGCAACAAATTAGTCTTTACCCAAGCAAGAGTTATCGCCCTTCCGACGTTCATGCCCGTACTCGACGACGGATCAATACAATAGCCTTCGATGAGCGTGCCTTCGGTGCCAGTTCTGGATATGGCACCCATAAGTTTGGCAGCACTTTCGATGAAACCAATTCATTTTGGCACCAGAATATATTTACGCTTCCACGGCAATTCACATTCCGGAGTGATTTATGAACTGATGTGACACTTTTCAAAGGTCACTTTGTTCTGCGTGGTTTGAAGTGTGTTGCTGACGTATATATGCACACACACGCGCACACTAGCGAAGCGAGCATCATGTTGAGGTAAACAGATATAAATAAATATAGAGTCTCTATTTGTTCAAAATTTACTGTTCGCAATATTGAACGCAATGAAATAGACAGGCGGCGCAGAAATATTTCGTTTTATGTCTGCACCATACGCTCGCAGCTGTCAAATAAAACTGAATTGATTTCATAAAGAAATCAGATTTATTTCTTTCCAAATAGAATGGCGGTGCTCTAAAAAAACAAAGATTTAATAGAAAAACAATTTGAAGCTGCGCTTTAACCTGGTTTTAGTCATTGTTGCAATAATTTACCAAAATGGAATGATAAGGTCAGTCTTTGGAAATAAATAAAATAAGTACCAAGATAAGTATTATTGTATTGGTTAACTAAATGTCCGATAGACCGGTGATACGCAAACTTACAACACACACCAAGTGAAAGTGACGGTTGTATCGAGAGCACTAGAAACGCATATTATTTACAAATCATGACATCATACTTGATAAGACCAGCGACCGAGAGACCCTATGTGTTGCTTGATAAAACATCAGTCATACATTTCTGGTTGCTTGAAAGCTACCGGTTGGAGCAAATCTTATTATAATAGTTCTACACCGATGGAGCTTTCAGCATCTAAAACGTTTCGTGACGATGTGGATAACAATGGTCAAGTTTTGTAAGTACTCCGAAGAAGAGCGCGATCACCGAACTAATTCCTCTTTATTTTGTAGATTGCAGGAGGCAAACGATGCGGAAATATTTATCTCCTCCAACGTTCACGAAGTACAGCTCGTCGATGATGCCCATTATGATATGAGACACGAACGGCGCGGTGTGGCTGCAATTTTCAACCACAGACATTTTTTGCATGCTCACGAACGCAAGGGTACGGATGAAGATTGTGCCAATATCAGCCAAGTTCTGTCCGATCTACAGTTTGACGTGCGTGTCTACCGAGATTTGACAAAGAAGAAGCTGAAAGAAGTTCTTGACAAACTCTCGGAGGAGGATCACAAAAACAACGACTGCTTGATGGTGGTGATCATGACGCATGGAGACGATGATGTTCTGCAGGCGTATGATGCCACTTTTCCCGTCGACCGATTGTGGGAAAATTTCGTCGGCAAAGCCTGCCCATCACTGCTTGGCAAACCAAAGCTCTTCTTCATACAAGCTTGTCGTGGTAGCTGCACGGACACAGGTGTGCAAGTGCAGCAGTTCATCAAACAAACTGATCGCGTCGGGTCGACGTCCAGTGCAAGAGAACTGCCCCAGCCAATCATTCTCCCGGGACGTTCAAAATCTATTCAACATGCTATTCCTTCAATGGCCGATCTTCTGGTAATGTATTCCACGTACAAGGGTCATTACTCGTGGCGCAATCCTAGCAGTGGATCATGGTTTCTTCAGACACTAAGTTACGAACTACGTGCTCACGGGACCAACAAAGAGTTGCTGCAGCTGTTAACTACTGTGTCGCGAAAAGTAGCTTACCATTTTCAATCATGCGTTCCCTCAGACAATAGCATGAACAATCGAAAGCAGATGCCTTGCATTGTATCCATGCTTACGAAATTAGTTTATTTTCCAGAAAAATAATTTTTTAAACAAATGTTGTAACCCAGTGATGAAGCTACAGTGGGAATATAGTTAACTGAAAGTCATAAAATGTTATCCAAATTCCTAAGTTTAAGCTTTTTTAAGTACTTGAAACGATTCTGATATGAATCTAACGATACGCAACAGATAGTGTATAATGTAAAAATAAATAAACGAAAAAAACATGTGTGTTTGGCTATGAGTAACTCTGCTACATTTTATTTCATTAAACCCTTTTCTTTACAGGAAAATACACAAGTTTTGTAAGCATAGATACAATACATGGCATTTGCTTCATAGCGTGCATTCTGTCCATATCTGGTACGTTTGATTGATAGTCGTAGGCAACCCTGCGCGAAACTGCTGTTAGTAGTTGTAGCAGCTCCAGAAAAGGCCCATTCGTTTCCAACTCGACGCAGAGCGCTTGTATGAACCACGATCCTCCTCTCGGGTTTCTCCAGGAAACGTGACCCTTGTACGAAGAATACATCACCAAAAGATCAGCCGTTGTCGGGATGATATACTTGTGTGGTTCGAAACAATCACTATCCAGTTCACGGCATCCTAGCTTAATACCTTTATCAAATGCCGTGCCACGGCAGGCTTGCACGAAAAATAGCTTCGGCTTGCCGAGTAGTGTGGGGCATCCATTGCCCATAAAGTTTTCCCACAGCCGATCAACGCTATAGGGGCCGTCGTACGCATACAGCACATCCTTGTCGCCGTGCGTCATAACCATTACCAGTAAGCAATCACTCTCGGTGTGATCTTCGACAGCCAGCCGTTTCAACACGCTAAACAGTTCTTCCTTGCGCAAATCATTGTAGACGAGCACGTTAAACTGTAGATTAGTTAGTACTGTTACCGCAGTGTCCCGATCTCTGTTGCTTCCTTCTCGTTTATTCATCAGCTCAAAATTCTCATGATTAAGAATAATCGCCATGCCACGTCGCTCGTGACTTACGTCGTACTCTTCAGCAAGAGTCGCGTCTTCATTCTGCATGCCTTGCCTTGGATGATTTTGAGTAGAACACGCTATCAGGTTTTGCCTATGTGTTGCGGAGCGGACCACGCGAAGGTATTTTTATGGTACTTTCTCCGCAGCAATTTTTACGTTGTACCGG
>KI915069.1:432615-511748 GCA_000473445.2 Anopheles farauti
CGAGGTGTTCTGTTCATAGCTCTAGGTGTTCTATAGGCGAGGTGTTCTATTTGCGTCCGAGCGTTGAGTGACCGGCTGGTTCGGGTGCGCAACACCTATGAAATTATGTCGTCAGTATCAATTTCTGGATTGAAAAATGTTTAAAAACTCACGATATGTTTCCATCATCAGGTGCGCTCTCAATGTTGTGTTTAGTCAGTGGCGAATCCATGCTCAAAGATGCGTTCCTGCAATGCTACTATACTAGTGTTGATTGGAGACTAAAGCACTCTTTGACTGATGCAATCCAACAGAAACTCTTTTCAGGTTTTAAATATGGAATTGAAAAAAAAACACTACAGGTACCAGATAAGGTATTTCTGTTTGGTTGGAATTTATGTTTTAAACATTTACACTTCGTCTTCATTGAAATGGGTTTTGTTTGAATATCCAGTTAGCTAAACAAATATTAGCTGTAATTATTTTTAAGATTTTTATTCACCCCATACTATATGGGGTCAAAATGATACACATTTGGCTTTAGAGAAGCAAATAAATCGGATGCCCTGTAGTGTCTTTCTTCTCTGATTCACTATTGCTTATCTTATATTTCATACACGTGTATTTGTGCTCTGAGTATAAGTAATGCACTTTCCATCAGACGGTTTGACTTTCTCTGTATTTATATTGACACACAATGATAACACAATGCTACTTCACAGCCTTCGATGGATGTTAAATTCATCACCTCGCTACAAATACACTCAGCTCTACGAGAACCCAAAAAACCAAACGTTTATTTGTACAGAAAATTAAGTCAACCAATGTTTGATCACATAACATTCATGAGAGATGGTCTTACCGTATTGTTTGATGAGAGCACAGCTGAGAAGAGATGAATTCACTTGCAGTAACATTCCATCAAAATCGCGAGACTGTCATTATCTTACACTAATTAAGATTATATCACAATATTAAACAACGTCTCGAAATAAAAACAAAAATATGAATTCTTATTCCAATTAGGATGCAGAAAGTAAGCTTCCCAACCGGTTAATCTTAGGAGTCCGTTTTCAAAAATATGTTTTTGAACGTTATTTATTCATGAACTCAAGTATTGTGTCATTGGGAAGGAATTTGTTGAATTCAATAATCCAATAAACTACACAATAATTTTTATTAATCTGCGTATACGAAGGAAAATATGTAATAAACATTGCATCGTGTAATAAGATATGCATTACAAAACTATGTAACCGACACAGGCTAGCAGTTACAGTCAAAAACGAAAAATACTAAATTTATTCATTCTTTTATTATTTATTTTTTATGAAGATTTTCTTGTCGCTATTTTTGTGAATAAATACACTCTTGCATTGCATGCGGTAAAACGTAAAGTTTTAATAAGTAAAACGATGGAATATTGTTGCAATAATCTTTTTCTGTCTCTCTGCTAAACGATTAGCAGTTTTCGTAGCAAAATACCTGAGGTCTCAAAAATTCCCCTCCCAGTTCTTTTTTTTATAGAGGAGTAAGCTTTCGGCCAAAACAGTAGGTCAGGCATAATCAATGATGTACATTTCTTGCTCCATACTCTTCCTCTCAAATAAGTCTCGCTTTTTTCCATCTCCGATTTCTACACTCATCAGCAAATCGTGGCATGAAGGGATGGTGGTAAATAAATCCCTACCCATCGGGAAATGCCTGCCCGTAAAGTCCTTCCCGTCAAGGGAGTATGCCTTCTCCTGCCCATTTACCAAGACGTGAGCATATCGTACAAGTCTGGCGGCATTAAACCGAGGCGTTGAATAGCGCCGTGCGCCCGTCACGGCAGCGGCGCGCCCGTCACGGCAGCGGCGCGCCCGTGAGCGTTTCCCACGTCAGCTCAATCCTTTTGGAAATATTTCAAGAGCGTCGTTTCCCATTCGGTTCGGCACGTCATGCCGTACGGAGCGGCCCTTGCAAGGCCATTTCGCGAAGCACAGCTGCCCCATCTTCCATCGCTGTAGTGCATACAGCGCAGTTTCCTTCGTTGCCGATCACCACTTCTTCGGCACCTTAGTCAGAGTCAGACAGGCAGACAGTCCTACGGAATCCCGCACACCACACTACACGGGAAGCCATCTGTTCGGAGAAACACTATTCCCATTTGCACAACCCGATCCCTCCTGGGAAGGCTCGGGAATTGTTCGAAAGTGAAATATTGTTTCAAGGATTGGACGAGAATGCAAGACTGGCAAAAGTGAGCAACTGGCGTACAAACTCACAGACTGCACTCAGCAGACAAGGCTCTTAGAACCTGTGCGTGCGTGAGCATTTTTTTTATTTTGTTGCCATTGCTTCTTCATCACCAACGAGTGGAATTAAAGGGGCAAAAACGACAAATCCGGAAATCGATTTCATCCAAAGCCACCGTGGACGCAGATGACGGGCATAAAAAATGGGCCTATGATTCGGATGAATGTGAAGCGAATGGAAAGCGGCACCAAAAACGTTGAAAAGGGAATTATCGAAGGTATGAGCAGTACTTTACGGTTACTGTGAATTGAACCTACGTCTTTTAAGCTAACAACAAAAACCAAAATCATTTCATTTACGCCACGACCAGTTGGTACTGAAACTACACCACTGGACGTTTGCGAGAGCACATCTATATGTGGCCCAAAGCTAGCCAAACAGAAGTTTTAGGCAAATGATGCAGATTTCAGGCGCGCCTCAACCAAGTCCTAAGTCCGAAGATCGGGTTGACAAATGCGAAACGAAGTCAAGATCATCGGCGCGCGAGAAACTTCATTATGTGACACTAATTAATCCCAAGCCGCCCGTTGCTGGCTACATGGAAGAACATTATCATAATTTTATTGCGTCGTTAACGAATCCTCACGATACGGATGCCTCAGATTCTCGCACTTTGTCGTGGTGGTCGTCGTCGTGATGCGCTCCGTTTGCTGGAGTGGATCTGCCGTAAAGGTAGCGTTTCCTTCATTAGAGCCCACCCTGGCGAAGGAATCTTCAACCGACACCGTCGGCGCTAGCAATGCTGACCCACCAACGGTGGTAATTTTGCAAGCGAGCAGAAAGTAATCCGTGTCCGACGATGGTGTGCTAATGCGCCGAGGAGGAGTTTAATGTTTGTACATTAAACACACTAATTATGCTTGCGCCTGGTGGGCTGGCGGCCGACGGTGGTCGGTTAATGGTGCCATCGTGGGTAGCGGTGGTAGATGTTTTTCCTCCGATATCTATTTTCTACGTTCACAACGCTGAGTACCGTACGGGGGAATGGGGTATTGTGTGGTTTTGTTAGCTTCAATGTGATCTTCGTCGCTCATTTCAACAATGGTCGTACCTACCAATTGAGAAATGGAGTTTCTGAAGAGTTTTGGGAGCATAAACGTGATGTTCATCCGATTTCCATAGGCCTCAATATAGTCATACAGGGTGTAAATCGTTTTCCTCTCAAGCTTCGAATGTTTTCCTATGTTCTTTTCGACAACTTGATGATGATTTAATGATTCATTAAAGAGACTATAAAAACATTCCGAACCATACAAACATATTCGCCTATAATCAAAATATTTACAGAAGGGAAACAAAGACTACAATTTATTTGAGGGTTGACGCAAAAATTGTAGCGTTGGCCATGACATTTATGACCAGAATATGTTATAGATTGCATTAGGAATTGAAAATTATCTTTAGAGCACACTTGAACATTAGCTTCGTAAAATAAATCTCTATGATGTATAAATCTCTTATCTGTATAATGTTTTATAAATAAAACATGCTATGTCAGCAAGTTAACACACTTATTTGCCAAATGCTCAGTTCAAAATACGATGTCGATAATAAAAAAATACTCAAAGATACTGAAACAAATAGCATCTTCCGTATTAAAGGATATGGAAGTGAGAGAGGTCAACAACGTTGATCCTTGCTGCCTCAACAAAAAGAACCATGCTCAAAAGTCATGCACATACGGTTCCGAGAGCTAACGTCGGTTTATCATCATCCATCAGACGAAACTATCGTCAAACCGATATGTGCATCCAATATGGAGACTTCAAATGCCAAATAAAACATCATAACATCAATCAAAGCCGTAACGTCAGCTTCCAATCTTGTGCCGTACCGTTTCGCTGCGGCAGTTTTCATTTGCATATCCGGTATTCGCTGCACGGATCGCGCTCACCGATACGGCGCCGAGGGTTTTTCGATTACCTACAGTGCAGAAGGACGCTTACGGAGTCAACGGATGTCACTAGTAGATACATTTGATTCACCCTTCCGGACCTAATCATACGAAACTGGTTAGCTTTTCCGGCGTTAGTGGTACATCCGTTTGCCACAGCGATCACATCGACTTTTCATCGAAAAATGTCACCTTTCATTAGACAGAGCGTAATCGGACGAATTTAAGAGCTCACACGATCGCCTTTAGTTTTGTCGCTCGTATCATTTTAAGTTAATTGAAGTTGAAACAGTCTGCACGTGCAGTGAGCCGTTATAACAAAGTGGTTTCGATCGATGTGTCGAACAACTATTCGTCGTTTGTATGTGAGGATAATTCTTCTAAGCAGCATCAGTGGCATCATCATAGACATAATCGATGTTTGTATGACAAACTCTTTCACACGATAGGACTGATACCATGATCTTATTATGACCGTTTCCCACGAGGGGGAACGAGGGCTGGTTATGAGTGTAGAAACCAAACAGAGAGTCGGGAGACTTCAGGCATGATTTTTGTCGCTATGCCAAAAAGAGAGAGAGAGAGAGAGAAAGAGAGAGAGAGAGAGTTTAATGATCCTTATTTACAAGAGCAAATGTACAACGCTAAAACAACCCGAAAATGTGATTAATAATACATAAAAAATTTAAACACCTCAATTCCCTTTGGTGCATAGACATAAATGTCATTGGCTCATTGTGAAGCTGACATAGATCAATGACCGCTTCGCGGTGAGGAACCTGTTTACGAGCTTACTGCGTTGTCAAATCGTCTGTGACAAAACACAATTTCAGAACAAAACAAGGGTTCACAACGCCCTCGGGACTAAGCACGCTTCACTGGTATGGCTGTAAAGAGCAATAAAAAGGATAGCAGGTGCGTGTTGCAAATAGTTTTGACATGGCTCGTTTATTTCGATCTCAGCGTGAGAGAAAAGACATCAACCCTTTTTATTGGCAATATTTAATGAAAGCGAGATGATTTTATTGATTAAGGTTGTTTACTTGGAAATGCTTTATGCTTTATTTAATATTCCATAACGCTCTTTTCTGTTCTCTGTGTTTGCTATTACTAAGTGGAATTAATGAAGACAAACTATGATAGTTTTCTAGCTATGTCGTCCACATTATAGGAAACAATAATTCTGTGAAAATATAAAACCCTCGTGAATCGTTGTTTGATATAATTTTTTTTTGTAATTTTTTTATTATATTTGCAAATTCTTCAATTCAAAGTTATAAATAACTGAAGTGGTAGTTATGATTTTCTTTTCCATGTAGCAGAAATATGAATGCCGACAGTGTATAGAAAAACTAAAAGGAACGGAAAAGTATAGAAATGCCCGAAAAGTAACTATGTAATAACTATGTTATATTAAAACTAATTTATGTAGGATTTAAAGTTGTTCTTAAAATAATAGGTGCACTTAAAACTAGGTCACATGAGAAAAATATGCTAACTTCAGCACCAAAGAGGGAAACATAATTGTAAACGTGTCAATATTGGTACCACTATTTGGTATTTGTATAAGACTGCTGATCGATTTCCTATTTAAAAATTATAACGCCAAACTTTCGATACAACTCTGTTATTTGGAATAAATTTTTAATTAAAATTGTGCTCAATAAATCATCCGTACTAGCCGCAACTTAAATTGATTTTTAATACACCCGTCAATTTGAGTAAAATATAGTGCGAGTAGAAAGAAACTCGAACATCGCACCATTGCATGCAAACTGCCCCCAGAAGGTGGCCGAAGGAAATGTGCAACAGAAGCCAGCCGCACACGCTGTCAGTTGCTCAACCAAGATAGTCGCCGCCTAATCCTGGCTTTACAATTTTCCGTACCATATCGGGAGCGTATTTCGGCGTATAACGTCGCCCGGAAACTGTCATGGGAAAATGCTCCGGCACCGTGGAGCAAACTTTGCGCAACATTCTTTACCCGTAACCTGACCTGACATTAAGCTTCTTTGGAAAGTTTATCACCTCGTGGCATGCAAGCGCCGGTACCAACAAAATATACATAAACCCTCCCCCCCCCCCCCCCCCCTTCCATCCCATGCCCAGACAACCACGAACGCATCGAGCGGTAAGCGGCACTTAGAGAAAAACAAATGATAAAATAAGCTCAAGAGGTGAAAGTTTTAGCACTTCGTCCATGCCGCCTTGTCAGAGGGCACCGATTGGCGTAATGGACCTAGAAGAAACACTCTAAATGCTTAATCTTACCGATGCGGTCTTGCTGGGAGACCGACGTTGGAGTAATATTGTGACTCGTAGCTACATTGCGTTGTGTCGATTATTAGGATAAACAGTGTTCAAAAAAAGCTAACATTAAATAGTAGTGTTCAAAAATAACTTAAAATAGGAGCTTCAATTATCTAAAATAGAAAATAATGTTAGCTGTAAGGTTTCCTAATGTTTACGATGTGTTTAATGTATTTTTAAAATATATTTTATTTCAATACATACTCTGCTTAACGTATTAAAGACTTCATGAAAATACCAGCTGTTTGAATCGTTCAAGAATGGTACTTCGTAGCTATCGCCGTAGAGAATATTCACCGCCTTGGCCTCCGTCGGTGGTGATGGTGATTGCATTCGACATTCGGTGAAAGAAATGGTGAGATGCCATGTGGGAATAAGATCAAATTTCCATCTGCATAGCATTACGTCGACGATCCGGTCAATGCCAAAATCATTCGATTTTTTCTCCGTGTTCTATTTTCCCAGCAGCTGATGGTATACCGAGGGTGCGCCCCACAGCCTACTGGATTTGGCGGGAGCTTTGTAACATCTTTGAACGGCTTTGACTCGTTCAAGGTTCTAGACAACACCATCCAACGACGGCAACGATGATGATGATGATGATGACGCTTGGAAGAGTGCATTTTAAATAATGTATTCTTCATTATCATATGTTTCGTAGCTTTTCCGTCACCGTTTGGGAGGGATTGCTGCGGACAAGGGGTTTGTCTGCGCAGATTGGGAAAGTACAATGCTCGGAGACAGCTATTGTGGCGATGAATATTTCATCGTTCAGCCAAACGCCCTCCGACGTACAGAAATACGTACAGCCAGGCGCTTATGGTTCGCATATCCACATAAATCACATATGAACAGCTACTTCGGTGGCGACACACGCTCTGCTTGTAGCTGAAACGTAACGCAGCTGGCAGAACTCCATGGAAATGAATCACGAATGGTGCAATTCTTGTAGCACATTTTTATCGTTCACCTCTAAAATCGGCATACGGTGGAGGTAAGATTCGGTATGCGTGTAACATCCACGGCACTGATAAAATTGGTTCATGATTATGAACCAGGTCATGAATGTTAACGCCAGAACGCGTGGTTTCTCTAGGCATGTAAAACATCATATGTTTTGTTCATATCACTAAAGTGTTGGTGAAGATGGTGGAAAGTTTTGTGGGAGAAATTTTATTAAATTGTTCATGGTTATTTGAATGTGGACATTTTTTTTACAGGCTTTGCATTACTCTGTATATTCAATAAAAACATGGAACGTAGCTTCTGAATGTTAAGTCGATTTTCGTCACTATAAATCGAACAAAATGTGTTTTTTTCAGTTTTGGGAAAGAATCCGAGTGTGAATAAATAAGTAGTAGTAGTTGTTGTTTATTGAAAATAATTAAATCGTTAATATTACAGCTGCAAAACTCATAATCGGTTCGATAACTTGTCTTTCCTCATTATTTACTAGATCTTAGTTAGCATTGCTGATTGGGAATTCCTTAGTATACCATTATCGGTAGTGAAATACAGAATGGGAGAAATTTTATTACAAAAACTCAATTCACATGCAAAAAAAGCAAAATTATTTTAGTTGAACGTTAACTTAACAACTAATTTGAATTCAAACTACAGGTAAGAATTGAACAATTAAAGAATAAAAGACAAAAGAAAAAATTGAAATCCTAACAATCGTTTATAAATAACGTTGACGGGTAATATTGGATAATAGGTTAATGGAAGGATGCATAAGATATTAGAAAAAGGCGTTAATTGGTGAGAGTAGAGTTATTTGAATTATAATGTTGAAGTATTGTACATAGTATAAGTATTGTACTACTTGATTAAGTATTGTGGTATTGTGTTAATATTGCAGAAATTGTGAATGATATGGATTAGAAGTATAATTTTTAGAAATTTATTTTGAATTATTTACAATTTATGTTCATGTGTTTTAGCACAATCTATCCATTCTGGTGAGGCATATGTTATTATCAGTCTTATTAAAGCAACATAGAGCATAAGTGTTTTTCTTAAGTTTAGTTGGGATTTCCTATTTAAGAAACTAATGTGCGAAATAGTTTTTCGCATTTTATGACTGTATTCTCCACGTGTTTGCTGAACGTAATTTTTTGTCTAATATTAGCGTTAGCGTTCTCAAATTTAAGTTGTGTGGGTCTGGGTGTTTTGTTTAGTATATCTGGTGAAAAAAATAGCTTCCGATTTATTGGCATTTACTTATAATTTCCATCTGGTGCAGTATGCTGAGTACTTTTGGAGTGATAAATTTAATGCTTTGACTATTATTTTGGACTGTTTTCTAGTTGATCCGATAGCTATATCATCAGCGTATAAGTACTGTTTACAATTATGCATTTTAGGGATGCCCGATATAAAAATGTTGAACAGGATTGGGGAGAGTACACTTCCTTGAGGATATAAACTCTCAGGATATAAACATCAGAGCTGGTGTTATTAATGTATATTGCATTTTTTCGGTCTGTGATGAAACTATGGATCATGTGTATTAGATAAGTTGGAAAGTTTAATTAGATAAGTTGAAAGTTTGTGGGTCTTATATGCTATGTTTGTTGCTTGTAACTGTGATTTAACTAGTGGATGGTAGAGAATTAGAGTTTACAGGGAAATGGGTTGGTGAATTTGAGAGATAAATAGAAAATTCTCCTCTTTGCATTTACTCAAAGAGAACTTTTCCAGCTTGGTTTGAAGATGCAGAGTTCCACATTCTATTGTGTGTATTTACATCACCACAAATGAAATAGCTATTTCTGATGTTTGTAATTTTTAATATATCATTTTAAAATGCGTGGTATTGCCACCTGGAACGATATAGAAGTGTGAGCTGTTTTAGATGATTTGAATGCCTATTGTTTCTATTACTTTTAAATTAAAAGAAGGAAGTTACTTATGCTCTATGTTGTTTTAAACAAGAACCAGTATGCCTCATTTTGGACCTATTAATCTATCCAGTCTGTGGGTGCTTTAATTAGAAACATGAAATCTCTGTTGCGGATTTAAAAATGTTTCACAAACCAACTTTTTACTGTTCGCAAACCAATATAAATGTTTCGCAAACCGATTCCGTGTTTGTTTTTAATAAGTAATTTTCCAATTCTATTTTCTAATTGGTAATGCTGTTCGCATTCCAGAACGACGTAATGATATCTTTTGCAATTGCCAACTCCATCATGGGTAGCAATACTTTTGTATAATTTTTAGGATTACCAAAATCTAGTCTTCCTCGTTTGGACCAAAAAGATCTTTTGATTCGAATGACGTTGCATTGGTAAATGGACTTGAAGTTTGTTTAGTTATTT
Organism: Anopheles farauti; assembly: GCA_000473445.2. NCBI lineage: Eukaryota > Metazoa > Arthropoda > Insecta > Diptera > Culicidae > Anopheles > Anopheles farauti. Next base: position 442,420 of record KI915069.1, read on the forward strand.
AAATGTTGGAAATATGGGTTGAACTAGGTTGTGAAGGAAGTGGAGAGGTAGTATAGGAAATTCGTTACTTACAAACGATACCTGTCTTTGAATAGCTGATCTTGGTTTTGTCTTTTCGGCTGCATTGATGATTCTATTCGGGCATTCAGAGAAATTTACTGTATGGTTACCGCCACAATTTGCACACTTCAATTTATGTATTGGTATGCGTCCGTTGCAAGTTTGTAGCAGTTCGCTGCTCCGTGGCCATATCGTCGGCAGTTTTTACACTGCTTAGTGGAGGTTTTGTTATAGTGGTACTTCCATTGTACTATCTGGTGGTTGATGGCCTTGATAGTTCGTAATATATTCATATCTACTGAGCCTTTTAGAAAATGGAGCAGATATGTTGCTTGATCTTCGAATCGTTTCTTCTTGATAGTTAATTTTTTTATCGTGACTGATTGAATGTTTTCATCATTAATACTTGTTGGATATCTTCTATCAGCATATCGAACAAGCCTAAGAGAACAATTTTGGTTGTCTCCTCTTCTGTTAGCTGCTATGTGTGGAAATCTACATATTTTATTTTTAAGGTAGTTTACTACCGCTTTGAAGTCCTGCCTTATAGTGGTGCGTACCAATGTACCGTTTTATTTTTTACGGCTGTTGTGTATCGCGCGACTCCAGCGGGCATAATTTTTTTTTGTTGATTTCGGTGACTTGGGGGTTTGCAATCACAATCGGTGGTGGCAATTTGGCACTAGTTTTAGAAGTTGATATTTGTAGCACTCTCTCTGCTGGTCGTCATTAGTATGAATGTCATATGGATATGGATTTGGCAAATCCATGTGATCGGACTTTGCTTTGCTGTTCTCTGCATCGATCGTGTTATGAAATTTGTCAAGAGGCTGCGTAGCACTCCTCTTACTCACTATCCGCTGGCTGCGGCCCATAGCTGGCCGTAAGAGTGAGCGTAAATCATGACAAGTCTTTTATGGCGTAAATCATGAGCGTAAATCATGACAAGTCTGTGTGTGATCGAGTCAAGAGAGATACTGAATAAATAAGTGTTTTCTTAGTACTCAAGTTAAAATGTTAATGTGATGAAAGAACATTTTTTGGAGATTTACGTGACAAACACTTTAATCATATCATAACTTCATTTATTCAAATATAAATATTTGATATTTTGGCGATTGCTGACCAATTCAAGTAATCAGGGATTTTATGAAAATGATTAAATCCATGCAATCGAGTCAAATTATTTCTCCACTGCAGCTCAAGTAGTTGCAACAAAAAAACTCTAAACCCAATATATTTTTACTCTTAAAGGCATTGCAATTGCGAAATGCAATCCTTCAGTTTGAAATATTTATTCTGTTGTCATCGTTTTAAAATGCATGTTTCTTACAATAAACATTTCAATAAAATTACAGAAGAAGAAATAAGAATTTAGATGATAATTGATTTGTGCGAGATTATTAAAGTTTTGCATGTACTTTATGGGATCCATTTCAAAACTGATTTGAAAACTACATCAAAAACTTTGTAACATTTTAGTTTCTTCAAAATCTTTAATGGTTACTTTTAAATTTTTCAAAACTTTAATGAGTTACATTATGATTTGTATGAATAATGCTTAGAGCACAAGCTCACGTTATACTAAACAGAAAAGATGTTGTTTACAACCAGATAGATAGTTTGATAGATAGTGGAAGCTTTTGCTTGAAAATTACTGTATTTTTGTTTGAGGAAGAATGACCGTGTTATCAAAAGCAACAAAATTTCATTGGCAATTCGTTGCATCAGCTTCCTTAAAAAAAAGCGATACGATTCGTTCTATCCTATCTATGTCTAATAAGCCTAAAACACGCCAGACATGACTCCGTAGTTGAATACGTTGGAAAAAAGCAGCTTAAATGCGAAATAACACCAACTAATTTCGCAAAATTAATTGGGTAATAAATTTATATTGTGTGTATAGCGATTAATCACAGAATGACTTATATCTATAAACTATGTAAACAATCAAAATCTTTATTTGTAATAAAAAGAAAATAATCACAATCTATTCTGTGTGTATTATGATACCGGACATCATCACCAAACAAAAGCTTGATCGCTCCACTTGGAAAAGGAAGTTCAATTTGGTTTCGGAAGCTATTTGCCGGATATTTTTATGAGTTAACGGTTGCATGGACTTGAAAATTCCAACGACTCTACGAAGCTGTTGTTGAACGTGAAACCCCGCACCGTTTTGGTCATATCGTAGATGAGCTTACTTTCTTCACGCCTTTATTGGGTTACTGGGAAGCTACTCTAGTGTAAAATTGTGCGCTCCCTTGGCTTTTCAGCTAAGCGCCTCAGCTGCGGTTGTACTACCACGGGAAGCGTGATTGGATCCTAAGGCTTGCGCTTTCTCTCTCTCTCTGTCTCTCTCTCTATGTCTTTCTCTTTTCGATCGATGAAAGGATTGAAAAGTACCGTTTTCCATCTTCGCTCGGAAATTGATGACATCTTACGGTCAGAAGCTAACGAAATCGATCCCAACTGCCGCCGTATTGAACCACACGAGCGCCAGCCAGCCTTTGACTAGTTCTCGTCCTTTGATAAAATGTGATTTTCTCCGTGCAAATATTTGCTCCTTCGGTGGAAATTGACATTTTCTATTCATTCATCCCACGCCCAGTGATGCACGCCTGGCATCTGCCAGCGTGGATACGATGCGATGGCATCGACAGATTCATGCGCTTTCATATGCGTTAGCTTGCCGCACGATCGTAAAAATGATGCCTTCATGATGAAATTGCTGCTTCACTTCCTTGTATACAATATCTATGTAAACTTGTCGGTTCGTTTACCGACCCACTTCCTATCATTTAACCACCGAAATACTCATCCTTCTAAAACACTGTTGGGAAGGAATTGCAGAGTTTCTGATCGTTGAGAATCTACTACAAGCCTATCTATAGCCTTTGAAAGCCAGGCAGAAAGACCATATTCTGCATCTTCTAAACACGAAAAAAATACAACACCCTCCACAGCATGCATCTTGTTTTCTTTCTTGGTTTGTAAACAGAGCGTCGTAAAAAGCCAACGGAAAGTTTGAAACGAAAACTGAAACATCCTGCAGCTATGGAATGCTGGGTAAATGCTCAAAAGCGCGGTTGTTTGAAAAGCACTCAGACCGCTGGCAGTAAGTGGTCTACCCCAAGGTTTACCTAACGATCCGCAGGGAGCCAAGAGTACATAAAATTCGTTCCAGACGCTGGTTGGGCTATTTTGTAAAAGTGCCAAGCGGGGTTCATCAAAACGTCCGGCTGTAATGAACCCTGCATCGATGTCGAGCATAGGTGTTGAACTCGTGCAGCAACACATCGTTTCTGTTTCTTTGGTGCTAGACTATGTTTGGTCGTGCTAGGGTGAAGCACCATGCGTCTCCACTGCCGAAGGAAGCACAATGCCGAGATTGTGTACGAAAGTTGTTTAAAGTTTATCGTAAAATGCAGTGCTCTAAGCAAACGTGTTCTTACTTATTTTGCACGGTGTTTGTTGGTGTGTGTTTATGCTATCTTTATGGTCATAAGCAAATGATGTAAGATTTCTCAAAATTCCATCAGTCCAACATTGTATGTTGGCGTTAACTAACTAACTAACTGAATTAATAAAGCTATGAATTACCGAAATAAATGCCATCATAAGCACGATACTGTAATTAAGATAATAATAGTTACAGTTTTTTAGGAATTACTGACATAAATCGGCAATTAATAATATACAACATATAAGAGGGGCATGGGGGTTTTTTTTTAACTAATTTTCCTTGATTCTCCAATTCTCTAGTTCTCTAATATTCAAATGTTTGTAAAACAAAACGGTTCTTTGATACATAAGATTTCCAATTTGATGCAGAATTATAAAGATATTGCATTGCAATTTTCTCCAATATACTTGCTGAATGTTATTGAACATTTTGTAAGTACTCAAACAAAATATTAAAATCATGTTTAGAAAGATTATTTTATCACCTTTAAAAAACTGAACTAAATAAATGCTACTCGAAAATGACTAAAACTCAAAATATCTAACATTACCTATTTTGACCTTGAAAAGCATAGGTTCATTGAATTTTTCAAAATTGTTTGAAAAATATTCATACACTGATTTTGTACGTTCAGAACTACGAGTATTTTTAAACGAACTTTAAACCGATTATTTCTATCTAAAAACGCAAATATACGAAGGTGGTTACAGGTGCAATTCTAACCATTGCTAAAAAATAGTAACAGTAGTTTTGAAAAATTTACGAGCATTACAGAAATACGTATTTTATTACAAGTTTTTTCTTTGTTCACTATTGCTTTTGGCTATCTCTTCAACTTTTCGTTTGATTCACAAAAAAACTGGTGGTCGTATAGTTGTGTTACTGACTGTACAAGGTATTTTTAGTCTTGCCATTCCATGCAATAGTTATGCCAGTCATGCGCCAGTCAGTAACACATGCATATTTTTATTTACTTAGACATTGCTGAACATGCTGCATGATGTTTTAAAATAATACTAATTTCACCAAAGACACGTTCAGCAAGTTTAACTACAACGACCTGGCCAGCTTACTTTGCGCCAAACCAAATGTGAGCGGCAAAACTTACCAGTGAAGAAACCGCTAATCTAATCCAGCACGTTTTAGAAATAAAGTTTATGTGCTCGGGAATCCGATCCCGGCATCTCCATTAATCCATAATTACCTGTAATGGTGTTAACATGTCGTCTTGCGTTCGAAATAGCACCCCTATGATGCAACATTACCATTTCGGCCCATTCTAGCCTGACTAGCCTCAAGCGCTAGGCGCATCGTATGCCATGCAAGCGTCGGCCGGCCGTCGGTCGGTCCCAGCAGTCCCATTTCTTACCATCATGCGGGCCGGTCTCCGAGGACACCTCGAAAGTTGCCAGATTTTCCAGCAGCTTCCGAGCTGCCGCCCGCGATGGGACACTCTTTCAGGCAAGGACATTTAGCAGCACCGTACACCGGCGAAACTGAGAGGCATTGCGAGAGTGCACCAAAAAAAAAAAGTTCCGTGTCCGTGTATGGAGATTTATTGTGTCGATAGGAGATCCACAACGACGAACCGAAAGCACCAACCTGGGACCTTTCGTGGCAGCAACTGGAGCGCCCGGTCGGCTCGAATGGCTTAATTACAGTCAGCCGTTCTTTGACCGTTCTTCTGTGAGCTTAATACGGTTGCCATAAATCTTCCGGCATGTCGAATGCGCTTTGAATAAATGTCTCCTTTGAACCGTGAACGAATGTCAAACAACAAACAGCGGGTACCGAGACACCCCCGTGCACCCCGGCTGCTGCTATCTTATCCCATTGAGCCGTCATCGTGTTTGGTTTTCGTTTATCACTTGGCAGCCATTTGGGGGCCACCACTGTATCGTGTTTTGTGGCGTAGAATATCTCTTCCCGCTATAAGCCGTTTTCTCAGCACCGCCCCATTGGCTGATGGGGTCGGCCGACGGAACGATTTACGATCAGCCCGACTGCACCGGGCTGATTCTCGCGCTTCTACGGCCTGGTAGTGTCGTGGAAAAACCACTTCACAAATCCGTTGTGACACCAGTATCTCTTCGCTCAATCTCAAAACCGCAATAAAATGGAGGCGAATCGAAAACGGAACCGACTACTGTGGCCTTCCTCGTGCTCTTTCCTTCTTCCAACTTCGTGTCAGGTCGCTCGGTCGCTCGGTCGCTCGATTGATGGTATTTGCTTTCCATACAAAGAATGAATTACCGGATTTGCGGGCGACGAACGATTGATATTAAACACCAAATAAAACACTTTAATATCAATTTCCTTGATCCCTACAGGCAAGGGCCACCGATAAGACAATCGCAACAGGCTGTTGATGCTGGTGCGAAACTGTAAAAGAATGCTATTTGTATGTTTTGTGAAAAAAATAAATCGTTGCACATATTGGTATTGTTATACTGTTACACACAAAAATGTCTGGTAGATGTTGACAGTAACGTTCTTATCTTAGGTTTTTTAAGCTCATAACATGTTTTACATTTCGAGGGAAAGAAAAGGACTGTAAAAATTTTATGATTTAAAAGTCTAATGAACTAACTACTAAAGCGTAGGCAAACAAAACAAATACACATTAAATATACTTTCGAAGGTTTCCTGTTTTTATTACTTTTTTTAAGCGCGATGTAATTTATTTTTACAAAAACAATGTTTATTTAAAATATCTTAAAACTAGTCAACAATATCAGAACATATATGAGCGGGTAAACGAGAGCAAAGGAGTTAGAATGAATATTTACGATGCGGATGATGTAATTAGCAAACAAACGGGATCGGAATCCGTTTACTTTGCGTGTTAAGCAGACGTGATAACCGCTACACTACGGAAACGTTATATAATTTAAACCGGAATACTGGCATTCAAGAAATCATGTACAAATATAGTATGATTCTGGTGGGAGTATAATAAAAATTGTTTACTTTATTTACTTTATTCTACAAATTATTTGTTTTTATTGTACATAGGAAAGATCTGTTTGCTTACAATAATGAAACGATAAATTGATGTTTTCCGGGGTTTGGTTTTCGTTTATTGTATGAAGTAATAGTTTACTATGTATCTTTTTATACATTGTTTTCATAAACAAGGAAATGACAATAAATTTTACGAAATATATTAAAGTTGCAATTGCACACTTTTTAAAAATATAAATAAAATTTCAGTATAGCTATCACAAATGGAAACATTATGCATGCAGTAGCCCAACATTATCAAATAAGATTTCTTTATACTTACCTAGATTCAAAAAGTAAGTTCTTTAAAAAGCTTTTATGAAAAAAACTAGAAAATAAGGAAATGTATTATTTTGTAGGAGTTACGCTGAATACATCACTATTATTTCCATTTGCATTTTGCATAAAGGTATCTTTAACACTGAACTTCAACTTGAACTGAAAACTTCATGCAATTGCAAGATATAATGTATTGCAATAACTCAAAATAATTAACGTGTTCGTCTTTATCCAAAACATGATCAACAAAGATGAAGATGTTCGAGTTTTAAAAATGGCTCCAAGCAGCAGCAATTTATTCCTCCACACGAAAATTTGCTCGCCATACTAGGCCCCTGACATTATCCGCAACCTAATCTGGATAAACAAAAACAACGCTACCTCTCCGGGGTGAACTAAGCGCTCGAGTGGTGCTACAACGTTCCAATTTACTGGCTGCATTCATTCTCAGCCGATCCGCACATCCATGCACCATCGTTTTCTTACAAGGCGAAGATAAGTTATTATAACCATCCCAGATGAGCCCAGTTTAATATGGACTCAATTTCTGCATTGCAGCTTTTTTCGAGCACAATCAACATCGTATGCGCTTTCGTAAATAATGCAAACCAACGGTCCTTTGTTTGAGCGGCACGGCATGTGGAGAACAACGCTGGACTTCGCCGTTTTCGATGATAGGACGGTTTGTTTCGAGATTGCTTCGTCCTGCAAACAGTAGCAGATTCCTACACCTTCAACGAATCTTGGCGAACAACAACAGAGCAGTCGCTTATACTCGGAGAATCGGAAAACAGCCAAGTTGATGTTATGAAAGCTATTGTGTATGACGATGTTTTCAACGGTTCGGTTCATGTTGAAAGACTTATTGTTTTCTTCATTGTTGCAGTATTACTAAATGAAATGTTAGCTTTACATTTAATATTTTTACTATGTGAACTATCTTTTTCAATAATTGTACAACCAAATTCAGACTTCATTGCCTTTAGTTGGTTATTGTACATAAAATAAAAAACACGTTTGGTTTTTACTCAACACTATTAGTTCAATTAATTTTCAAAAATTTCAAAAGCAGCTATACATAAAAAATTGTATCATGTGCAATTTAATTAAAATGAGAATCATATTCACGGAATAGTCAACATAGGTTGCTTTTGTTTGACTTATTTGTAAAACTCTAGCATCCTAAATATTGTTAACTTCTTTTTGTTATAAATTCAAAATTAATCGTTGGTTAATTTGAACATTAATTTGCACATGTCCTGAACTTTGAAGTGTGTTGGAACATATGGAAAAAAAAACTAATATTGGTCACGCTAGGGATACCACTATTCCACTAAACATTTTCTGTGATGAGCATAAGAAAATAAAAGTGCAACCCGCCCTCGAACTTTTAGCTGTGAGACATGCGACATCCACATTCTGGAATTTTACCTTTGAAAAATTAAATCCTTCACCCGCATGAACGGGGTCGGAAATATTCTTTGCCATAAGCATAAACGATGATAGTATCACTTACAGCATTCTGACTCTACGAGCATCCTCGAGACGATTTCAAAAAACTGCTGAAAGCCGCTGTTGAGAACCCTACACGTGGCAAAAAAGAAAGCGCAACCTGCAATCTCAAGCTGGTGCTGCTTGCATCCAGCAAAGCACTGAAGGTTTCACGCTGCACCGTGGGCAGAACGATTCCATTAAAATCATGCCAAAGCAAGCGTTGACGGTCGTCAAGCATGGAAGCGCTGTTCGAAGAATGAGTGCGGAAAACTGTCGGCCCAACGTAACGTTGCCCGTGCTCGCATTCGTTTACGCCGTGACTTGGATGTATCCGGTGAAGATCATAAAGCGTAAGCCCTGAGCAATGTCACTTTAATCCGGCCCCGATATCCAACAAACTCCCCGCTTCCCAGACTTCCCAGATTTCATTTATGCCGTAAAATATGAGCATAAACACTAGGGCAGCTCGACCGCTCAAGCTGAAAAATAGGGCTCAAAAAGTAGTGCCCGCTAGTACGTTTATTTTTACATCCGCTTCTCGTTCTCGACGTGTGGCTGGAGTAAAGCACGTGCTACATCCAACACTCACCGGGTGGTTTGTGCAGATACCTCACGCGGTGCGAAATAGTTTTCGTACGTAGGGATGGAAATATATGTACAGGAGTGCGGTCACGGGAAGCGGGTGAAAACAAATCCTGGATGTTTTCTTGGAAAAATTATACCACCGTCGTGAAAGGCCCATACTTTTTAAAAGTGCTTTTCACATGTCTGTACCATTTAAAACACTTTGAATAGGGCAGCATACTGAAGAAAAGATATACAAGCAAGTATTTAATGCGCCTGTTCGAAAACCATCATGAATACAAACAAAATCCTTTCTAAAGCTGAATGAATCTATTGTACTAATATGAAATAACAATATGCTGAAAGAAAACATAAGATATGTAACAAGCTAATCAACTCTTCCATCCAGTATTCACATTTTTTTCAGAATGTTTGTTTATGCAAATAACTAATTTGTAAACATATTTATGTCGTGTTAATAGGATATAAATAAATGTTCCTAGTGCGATTAATAAGGATATTTGGAGGTGAGGATCAGATTTATCCGTCTGATTTGTCTGAGACATATCGAAAAGAAAAATGCTGTGCTGATAAACCAGCCACGCTTTAACAATAAAAAACTAAATAGCAAAGGAAAAATTGCTGTTATACAAATCACAATTGAAGAGTGACTGTATGGAAAAGCCTGATTGTGATTAAAAAGTGGGATCGTTCTTTCACATTATTGATTCGATATCACAATCCCATCTCGACCTTTTCTCCCTAGCTAGCGCTTACTGAACAGCTGTTGTGCTCTAGTAAATCGATACAAAGACAGAAATAACCTTATAACGCTATGTTACATAAGGAAACGATGAAAAAGAAGATGAATAAGAAAAAATAATAGTATTAGTAATTGTAGTTGTAGTAGTAGTAGTAGTAGTAGAAGAGGAATAAATTGTTGACCGATTAAGAAATCGATGAATTTGCGTGTAACAACATATGTCGAATTGTATTTTTTTACATTTTACACCTCACTTTTTCCAATAATAAGCCCATTACTTACTTTCAAAAGCCACTTCAACCATAAGTAACCTGACCTGCAGTCGTGTCCCACTAGCTCAAATGCGAATCCCGTTGGCCGTGATGCCATGGCAACCGTAGCTCCCCGATGTATGCCGAAGGATAGTGCAGGATAAGTAAGAGAAAAACAGAAAAAATACCACAGAGGATATCGCAGGAGTGCTCATTGAAGAAGCTGTGTATTTATTATTTATTTAGTTATTTCATGACTCATATTTTGCATTCTTCCGTCACTGTTTATATAATCGTGCCTATGGGTCATGTTGCTCAAATCAAGAAAAACAATTAGTACATTACAAGTTACCATTTCTATTTAACTGATTTCATAATTGCTTTACAACTTTTAGTAAGTTTTATTACGCACTTTATTTAATCACATCCGTTACCAAAAATATTAAACAGAAATTCTTGAAAGAAATTATCATCATCAAATACATCCGAAGCGTCGAAAAACGTATGCTTTAGCAAACTTCTGTACATAGTCATCGATTGGCTACATATAAGATCATTGAATTGAATTCAGATTCAAAATCACCCTACCCCATAAAGTACAATCGAGCGGATGGCCTTGTTTTTACCGCCATTCGAATACTGCTACATCACTCCCGAAAACGGATCGAAGGCAAACGAAACGAGAATACCTTCAACTTTTTAACGATCGGTGACCAAGTGACTGCAGTTTTACGAGTGTTCATTAAACTCTGCTGCCGGATGCGGCCGTTGCTAGCAGCCAACTGAAACAACCCCACCGACCCAGCACGAACGCCGTCAGGTTTGATTCGAGTTCACGATAATCTTATTTATCATTCGTTGTCGCTACATTTATCTCCCGCGAACGCACAAGCAAGGTGGTCACGATGGTCGGAAGGGAGGAAAAAACTAAATTTTGCCCCACACAAAAAAAAACTGCTACCCCAACCGTGATGAAGGTGGCACTACCTTAACCCCTGGCGCTTGAAAGACGCGGCAAAACAAAAACATTCACTCACTTCTTTGGCTACTCGTGCCACTGTCGTTCACGAGAAAAAGGAGCCGATATTGCAAACACCTCGGTAATAATTTATTGACTCACCGAAATTGCGTGCAATTCACCACCCGTCCGAGCTGGCCGCGCGCACTCTGCTACCATTAATTAATCACGAAATCCCACTCTGTGCAGGAAAGTTTTCCCAAAACATCACTCTTCTTTCATTCCGGTAATTCATTCTATTCTGACATTAGGTTCTGCGGTTGAGCAGATGGCCTTTCCAAAACGCTTGCCCGAAGGTGACTGGCGACCTTAGAATATTGATAAAGTTTCCCGTGTTTTCGTGTTTTGTTGGACGGTACGTTTGTTTCGATGAACTAGAAGAATTCATCTTCTTCATTGTTTTTGTTTTGTGTTCTGTGCTGTAGATTTTTTGTCAGCTTTTCGAAATTTATTTGCTTGCGAAAAGTTTCCGTTAGCAGACAAAGTATGTGGGCCACTTCATCACGTCATTAAGAACTGAAGTATGAATTACAAAAAATTAACAATTTTACCGATTTGCAGATCCGAGCAAGAAAATCAAGAATCATATCATTTGCGGCATCACTCCTTCACCCTTTCATTCATTTCCATTCATCATGTTCTCTCTCAAAGGTGTTTTGAAAAAAAAAACTCACTCACATCACTGCCACCATTCCATTCGTCGTTGATGGATATGTTTACCTTTCGGGTGACGTTTAACACACCTTTCACCCGACACCAAACTCGAAAATGGTTTACCGTAGAAAGATAAGGGTTAAAAGTAAATATTTGCTTATCAAGCTGAACTCAACTTTACTAACCCTCCCGAAAAGGCGTTCGATTTGTTGGGCGCGGAATGGCACCGCATTACTACCTGCACCGGCAACGTTTGTAACACACCACATTAATTAAATATTCATTATAGGCCGCAGACGCAGACCGACAGTTTCGGACAATCAACATGGGGCGAAACTAATGAGAATTTTCTCGGCAATCACCGAACCGGTAGCACACCGGCAACCGTGCCGAAGACAACTCTCTGTTAATCTCTTAATTCGATTTTATTCGAGAACGGCACCCTTTTCCACCAGCGTGTGCCCCCAATTACGCTATCCTCTGCGTTCGTGGCGGAGCGATTTGCAATCCCCTAAGTGCTGTCCGCACTTTTCCCATTTTCTCTCATTTAATCTCGAATCGATTCCCACTCAATCAGACGAACTCACCGCCCGTCAAAAACATGACGCTATGGCCGGAACCATTTCCAATCGGACGGTTTTGCCCATTTCTTTCACCGTTAATGGGATTTTTCGTCACACATTTCGCTGGCAATGAGTAGGTATTTCAACCGTTCAGGTTCCCGCTCCGCTGACGGATAGGACGATTATGGAGAATGTACGCAAAACAGCAACAACTTTTCATTAATTTTACTTTACGGTACCCAACCCACGAAAATTCCCATTCAAATGCGGGGGGTTAATTTTGTTGTCCCTATTTGTTTCAATTTCGGGTGGACTTGCAACAAATTTAGAAATATGTTACGTGAAGGAAGCGTACTGTTTTTTTTTGCGTTGAAGACAACTGGGAAAGATTGAAGTAAAATGTTTACCTTTAAATACTCTTTTCCTTGCGTTTCGGTTCTTCACGCGAGCGAATGGAAATATAAACGTTAAGGTTTCTAGTACATTTCAAATTTCACTGTTAAGGTTTCTAGTTGAGTTTTTCTACAAAAATAATTAAAATTAATATTCACAACACAACTTAATTCGGAAATGAAGCGTGTACGACATTTTTATAATAATATTTTTAAATAATTAAAGGCTTAAGAACTTTGTGCTTTAATGAAAAAATCTATAGTAATTCATTTTTGTTAGTTAGCTTCCTTCTTCGAGAACTCTTAAATTCTAGTTACAATTCAATGAAGAACAAGTTTCATTGTGAGAACTAATGAAAAATTGTACAACGTTACAACAGATTTAAGTTACATTTAAGGATATCAAAATCAACCATATCGGCCGTCAGCAGGGTTTTAAAATATGTTGTGGCGCTATTGGCAAAGAAAAAATTCAGCAAACAGTTCATTATTTGAACCCATTACAGAACTTCTGTTTTTATCATCATTAAAGAAAGAAAGTTACAGAAAAGTTTGTCATTATATAAATATCGTCGGCTTATGCGTCGATCCAGTTACCTTGATCGCATTATATGACTTCTAGTGTAGTGATGTAGAGATGAACATAACAGACAAACTCAAGTGTGGATATCTCCCTGTTGTACAGAAAATGAATTGATTGAAGCCCATCGTGAGTATCGTCACATCGAACATCTTTTGACCCTATCAACATTATGCGACGAAAACAAACTTTCTACACTTTCTCTTACTCTTCAAATGGACCATCTGCTCCTTAACAGGCAACATAATCAAAAAAGTGAAATGTTGTAATTAGGATGAGAATAAAGAACACACGTAACAGACTATTTGTAATTTTGTACCAAAAGTAGACGCGCGATCGTCCACGATCAGGATCAGCTTTATATTTCGTGCATTTGTTACCAGAGCACCTCGTCGTCCGTTGGTTCGTCCATAGTTTGTTTGAGACTGCAGGACGAGGCAGCGATTGATGATTCCTTTTCCAACTTGACCAGCCAAGCCAACTGATTTTGAGTTTTTTAATCCTTATACCTATAGTTATTTATTTTCTAACTTAACCAAATAAAAAAGGTAATTAAGAAACCGATGCCTACTTTATTCCTTTTTTGCTGGTCAGGTCGTTATGTTTGCAACACTATGTGTTATATATTTGACTAATTTATCACAAATGTATGCATATAAACACATTAGGCACTGTATTGAAAGAGCGCAATCGCTATCCCTGTGTTTTCACCGGTCGCCCAATCGTGACTAATTGTGATAAATAGAAAGGAATTCATTCGTTAGAAGTATTCGCTTAACTCAAGGAACAAGAATATTTGAATTTTAAACACAAAATCAGTTTAACAAATATTTCAAACAATATTAGTATAATATTTATTTATAGCTATACTTTTTATATATCCTGATGCAACAACAAATGTTTCTTGATCCACAGCATCCACATCAAAAAAGTTCTACAGGAAGCCTAGTTTGTCTCGTAGTTACTAGATTTCCTGCAGGGTCGATAAAACTCAATAGGAAAGTGACTTCCGCAATAACAAAATCCGCAAAAAATATTCCCACAAACGAAAAAGTTTTATCACACAATCAACACTACAAAAAGAAAGTATAGCAAATAAATTTGAGAAACGTGATCGGATTCTAATAAATAAGTCCAAAAGACTTATATTTAACAGAGCAATACAGATTTCTTCGATGAACATTGGATGCACTCTGAATCCTATACTCTTGGACTATCTTTGGGACTAAATTAAGTTAACAAATCCTTGCGTTATTTCATTCCAAACAGCATCTTACCGTAGGTCCCGTGCTTTCTGAGCGGAAACACAACAAAAAAAAACTAGCAAACCTTCCCTAGTGAAACGTAAACTATCTTGTCGTTTTACAAGTGCCACACATTCAATCGCCACCAGTCGCCCTCCAAGCATTCCCTGGTAGAATATTTTCCCATATCATTGAACGGCAGTCGAACACGAAATCCCTCCCCGTATCGCTGATGCAGTGTTACCGCTGGAAGGTTCGTTAAAAATGGAAAATATCACTCTCATGCTTAAGTTTGCAAATACCAGCGCTACCTGCATTGAGCCGGCGGCTTAGCAGTGCCCGATAGCAAGTACAAGGTGATCTCAGAGGCAATTTTAGCCAGTTTGCCCGGATGCCTGCAGCGTCATATGGTGGCAGGATTTTTCAAGTTCCTCGTGTTTGCTACGTGCGGATTACACCGGAAATCCAGATGTCGAACAACACTAACGAACCACCGAACCTTTGCAGTCGTTTTGCATACCAGTGCCGGTGCCGGGTTCCGGTGGAATATTTCAAACCTGGTGCGGTGCGATGGGTTAGAAAGAGAACCCTGGACAACTCCGCGCCCTGCCTCGAAGCGCATCGAAAAACGACAAGAAACATCCGAACACTCAATCGCTCGTGCTGAAGTTTGGAAACCTACCCGTAACACTCTAATGCAGTGATCCCTTTTGCCACCGGAGTCAAAAGGTTTCGGACCAACTAGCTTTCCCGGGAATTCGGGAATCGAGAGTCGAGCTGATGTGCCACTCACGGTCACCCGGTGCAATAGTGGGCTGGATTCTTCGAACTATCGAAAACCGGCTGGAGATCAGTTTGCCTTTATTGCACTCCAGTGCTCTGCTCAGTTCACTGCTGCAAACGGTGGCTGCACTCCCTGTGCCCACGCGGTGTACAATATTTCTTTTTTATTACCATCATGCATCTTAGCGCGTCGAGCTACTACCACCATGATAACAACTACCATCGCTAATGCCGTCGGGTTCCACTGCGCTCCTAACCCCAAAACCGACCTTACGCTTGGACGAACGGTTCGACAGAAAGGTTAAAAGATGCTGTTCGGCTGCCCGTCGCACTTGCCTGCGTCCCGCTGCCGTCGTGTTCGCAACCATCTCGATACGGGCAGTACGACCACTTGGCGGCCCATCGGCGGCTGCACTTTACGAGCGCGAGATCCCGCATTGCTTATTCCCTTTTACGTTGCCTCTTTTTTCCTTCGACGACGATCGTTCGAGAAGCGACTCACTCGAGCGGTGCGATCCGAGCCAGGCTTCTTACACAAGCGTCGATTGAACTGGGTGGTGTTTGCACATTTGATGGTTGCATTCCGACCAACTGCAGCAGGTTGCACACTTCTCCACCGGTTGGCAGAACAGACGAGGTGATACATATTTAATGCCTGCATTTTACGTTTGCTTTTTTGTGGCTCTTAATTCTACAAACAAAAAACAACCACACACACACACACATGCACATGGACGGTTACCGAGCAATTGCGATTCGATTCTACCTGCAAGCGCTGTACAGCTAAGAAAATCTTATTACATATTTATTAGCCCCGTTGGCTTCATACTTTATGATGTATGTATTCTACTGTATCATACTGCTTATCTTATCAAAGGCTAGTGCTCCTCCCGGTGGCCATTGTATCCTCCAAGAACAGGGCATGCTTTCTTTTACTCTCGGCAAATTCGATGAAAGCGTTTGAAGTCCAGATTGTTTGGTAATTCATTGCAATTTAAATGTTACAAATATCCGTCAGATACACAATGGTTGTATGTAAATCAAATCAATTATTAAACTTCTTTAACTAATTTTTTTATAAAAAACTTTTATTGACGTGACGTTTCCAGAAATAGAAATAATTATACTCCAAATCTTCAATACAAATAAAATCGGATCGTAAAAAAAAATGTATATTAGAAAACAACTTGCAAAATTCAATTACATTCAAATTAATTTGACATATGATTCAATAATGCTTTTTTTAATAATGCATTATTTTTTAATAATGCATTGATTTTGCTAATAATGTATTATCAAATTATAAATTAAGCAGGATCAAATTATAAATTAAGAAAATACTAATAAAATAATAAAACATTAATAGTCTCTTACTCAATCCAACGTCCAGAAAATGCCATGGAAAATCATGCAAAGGAGAGAATCATTGAGTTGAAACGAATTAAGCAAAAGCTTGAAAGTTGTAAGACACCGTATTGTTTTTGGATGATTGCAATAACTAAAACGCTTTTAAATTCACCATATAAAATATTTCCGCCCCTGCCCATGCAAGATTAAACAAGCAAACATGAGACGCCCCGAGGATGATTCCATTCTCCTGTCTAGCCCATTTCCTAACTGAATAAAACATTCGATTAGTTGTCATACATCAATCCTTCATATCTAACATCCGGGCGGCGCTATTTCATCGTCTAATTCGGTCAGCGTGATGTGCCAAAGTCGGATCAACGGGAGAGTTCTATCGGGAGCGTAGAACTCCCCCAGTTGTACCAACTATTTCCAATCGAAAATTCAATTAAATTTATTTCAAACAGTTCCGGTGTTCCGGATATGAGGCCGCACTATCACCACCCTGCCGGCAGCACCAGTGGCCACATCATCCGTGTACAATCGTCATACAGCACGCGCTCGCATTCGCCCTCTTGGCGGTGTGCATCGACAAAGCACGTAAAGCGCAACTACAATGCATCTACGGGAGCTCCATCGCCTACCTCGATGCTACCGACGCAGACGTCAGCGGGGGACACAAAAATCCAATATCCATTTGCCGTCAAACGGTGCGGCTTAGGATCGATTCAATTTTCGTTCGCCGCTAAAGAACGCTACGTCCAAACTTAGGCCGTCGGAATTTAGTCAAGCGCCCAAATCCACTCCAAACTACTGACACTCTCTAAATCTACACTCTTGCCCACCAACACCCGGACCGTACGCTAGTGCATTTCGGACACTGCAAACATCCGGGCTATTGGGATGCTATCCCGGCCAGCTATACCTCGGCTGTAACAAACCAGGTTTCCGGTTTAGCCGCTTACCAGGCACACATTCCGACGGAGATAAACTTGTCAAATGCGAAGAGCTTAAACAGACATGTGCTATTTCGCACGAGACGGTTGGGACGTTCGGTTTTTTTTTTTTCACTCGTGCAAGGATGTTTTAGTCACTGCCTGTCGGTATTAGGATAAGAAGGCACTTGAAGACGCTTTTCCTCGACGTATTTCAACTTGCTCTTCTCAATAATGTTGCGAAATGAATATTTTACTAATTATGATGCACAGATCGAGGAATTTGTTATTTTTTGACTTATTGGCTACAAATGTCATGTAATAGTTTTTCGGAGTTTATTACTTAAAATTGAAACTAATATGTGAAACGTACTTAATCCGTCAAACAATTAGTTCAAAACATGAGTGAATAAATTATAAAAATAATTAATTAATACAAGTTATTAAAAAAGCATAGTTTCTATATCATAATCAAAACAAAATAGCCTTTGCAACTCTGACACATTTTTACCAAATCTTTACTGACATGAAGATTTAATATTAGATACAAAAATTTACAATTTTTAATTGAAACATTTTAGACAACGAATTTATTTCCCAATTGATTCACATTCTTGACAATGATTTGGATGATCTAGTTTGCGAAAAGAGATAAAATTTTTATGCGTTTGTCTGCAGGGATGCCACGTACCACAGGCAAATGCAGTATACCAAACAACTAAGGGAAAAATACTGACATCAGTCTGCCCAAAAGCTAATACACTCAGAAGCATCCTGAAAGCACCCTGAAACGAGGCCGATGACGAAACGCGGTTCAAACGTTGTCGGTTCGAAATATCGAAAACTGATTCTTTGCACGAATTTATTGCTTTATTATTTCACGATGGAATATAGTTCGACGAATTTCGCTAAGTTTCTTTACTACAAACATTTTTATCTGTCAATGTTTCTACCACATCGCATTTCTTTTCCACGCCGTTTCCACGTTGTTTGAATTCCCATCAATCAATGGCGTTCAGATATTATTATATTTTTTAAATATTAATAACAATTATTAGAGAATGTTCTGTATTTTGTATGCCTGTTATTTCATTTTGATTGTGAATCTTAAAGTTACACACTTAAATACACTTAAAAGTTTATCTTAAAAGTTCTCTAGAATTAATGTGATATAATTTCCTCAAGAAATTGTTGTTTTATTGAAAGCGAGTGTCTCTATAAAATTTCCTTGAAAACTTTAAACTGATTTCGTGATAGTTTTTTTGTTTTCTTCAGCGTTTTATCATTTCAGCTACATTAAACTTTCTTTTTTCACAGACGTACAACCAGAAGCAACATTAGCATACTAAAGCTGTGACAAAACGAAGCAGTCTTCATTTAAGAGATGTCTACCTTACGGCTATTCAACGTAAAACAATTCCGAACAATTCCGTGCGGTCTTCGCGGTCGAGTAGCGCTGCTTCGTCATCATTACAAAACGATTTCGCTCCAGCTCCCGGCGACAACCGTGGCGATGACGTTCGATCCGATGGCAAAGTATTTCGACGACCAACACGCAGATAGACAAGGCAACGCCACCGAGCAGCAAAACAAATGCCGATACTACCGCATCCAACCCCACGATCAAATCGGTCGGGGCAATCTGGCGAACGCATTTCGGTTTCGTTTCCTGCCAGACGTGTCTCTGCCGCTGCATTAATCCCGCTTCATTCAACCGGCGTAATCTGTGAGTTTAGTCCCGGGGATTTAGTGCCCCGGCAAAGGCCACAGGACATCGGGATAATCCATCGGAGCGTCATAGTAGTAGCGGAGAAAAATAGCAAGCGTTAGAGAGTGGAAACAACAAACAACACAAAAAAGAGTAAAAAACGATACAAAACCAAACCAGTGCAAACATCACTCTTCGATACCAAAACTTTAAACGTGCACGTGAAACGTCGGTCAGATGCAAAAAAACAAGTGCATTTTCCATTCCAGTGTCAAAGCGTGCGTGGTGAAAAGCCAATGAGCGTGCATAAAAAGTTAACTTTCATGCCGGAGTGGAGGAAAGAAAACAAAAGCCACGCTAGACATTTGGCCTATCCGCAAGGACACGCAACAGAAATAGCCAACCGCAACAACACCACCACCACCACCACCACGACATGCCAGGGCACAGCAAATAACTTTCAACCGGCAGTCGATGGGGACAGTCAGGTGAGGCGTTATTGAAACTATGATTGAAATCGAGCATAAAAATCGCCATCCCCGAACGGCGTACGATGTTCGACGGTAGAAGCTAAGAAACTGTGACCGTTTGGACAGTTTGTTTGAATGTTTTTTTGCCAGTTAGCTTAGGTTGCTTTTTAATCTGATCTTTCATCAATGGGTGCAGCGAAACGGATCGATGGGTTGGTTAGGCAACATAAATTTAAATTAAAAAAAAATGCTAATAAAAAGATTCAATCAAGGGCAATGTAATTTGTTTTTTAATTCATGTTCATGAAACTCAGAAAAAATACTTTTCTTTTCTCGTAAAACTCTTCTATTATTTTTAAAACTCTGAACATCTTTCTAATTTTCCGTTGTATACTACTTACACAACCTCATGCTATAAATTACTACAATATCACTTAAAAAAAGTATTCCTAATACAGCAATCTTTAAGAAAGGAATTTCCAAACGTCACGAAGGATAGCTGAAAAAACGGAGTATCCGGCTATACGACACTTAAATTTGAAGGTGATTGTAATCGAGATGATACACTGTGGTAAAAAATACTCAAAACGTTTAGATTTTCAGCTGACGCATTCATTCAGTAATCTGAAAAGGCCATTCTGATCTTGGAAAGCCATTGGTGTCAGTTTTAAAACTAACCCCAGGATAGATTTCGATCGGTTTCTTCATCTCTTTATCAAATCTTTGCTGCTATGTTACCTGGTACACCAGAAATACCATTTGATTTTGAATGCAGAATTAGAAGCAGAAGTTCTTTAAAGAACTAGTCCTATTAAAAAGGCATTTGAAAAAAGACTAGGCATTTTTAAATAAAATATTGCGGAAACCGCAGGAAACAGTACCATTGTGAAGCCTATGACTTGGTCCAATAACATTGTATCTTTTTTGGCTTGAGATTAAGACAAATTCTGCAAACCATTAAGTAGAGTTAAGTTTGCGAATTTGCTGCTTCGATTGCTGTACATAGTAAAAAATAAAAAAATACTATAGTAAGCCAAAAATGTCTGCTGCAGACATGATTGAGTTAATCAAAGATAAAAACAAAAGAGAGAACGAGACGAGTCCAATTTGCTTGGTAGTTTATGTGAACTAGACAAATAATATATTGCTGCATAAGAAATGACCCGAACAATTCAAAAGAATAATTCTAAAACATTTATGGGACAAATAATCAGTATCAAAAGGCAGCAAAAAGGCAGAATAAAGCACTTTTGAAACATGCTTTTTTGAAACATGTTTA
Organism: Anopheles farauti; assembly: GCA_000473445.2. Classification (NCBI taxonomy): domain Eukaryota; kingdom Metazoa; phylum Arthropoda; class Insecta; order Diptera; family Culicidae; genus Anopheles; species Anopheles farauti. The sequence goes on from KI915069.1 coordinate 463,273, forward strand.
TTTGAAAACTGGCTTATAATCGACATTAAGTAGCACGTGAAAAACGTGGTACACTTTTTCATCATGGAACTAAGAAGAAAATATCCCCATGTGCTTTAAAATATTGGATAGAAAATCTCTTAAGGATCATAATGTACCTCAAAACACGCATATTTCAGAAAAATTGGTTAAAAATAATAATATGCAAGTAGGGAGCAGAACGAATATAAATGATATTCTCGTTCAACAAAACGACAGTGGATAATTCAAATATTTTTGAACTTTTTTAATTAGGCGAGTATAGACTTGATACAACAACATTATCCGTATTTCGAACCACCATCGACGAACCCATCTACGGTAACGCTGAGACCTACCCACAACGGTGTTCGCGTGCAGAAACAATAGCCGCAAAAACAAGCTGCAGTGGAGAGCTGCAAGTGGAGTGGCTGTATCTGAGCGTGTTAATAGGTGTGCCGGTGTGCCGAGCCTAAATTCTTACTCGCCCACACACCACTTACCCATATGTTATGACATCGCGGTACGGTGAGTTTTTCTGCACGATCGCAACCATCCACTGCGACCAGACGGGGAACATATCAATTTCACTCAGCTCGCAAATTTCGCGCTCCCCGAACGTCAGCCGAATGATGCGGTAGGCGGCCGAGATGGCCACGTGAAATGCGTAGCCACCCGCACGGACCAGCTGCAGACCGTCGGCGGCCGGCAGGAAATGGGACTCGTTGCGTCCCGTTTTCGGCTCATAGTACTCGATCCGAGTACGATGCAGCTCCAGTGAGTCGACATCGGACGTGCGCTGGAGATATCCACCCCGGCCGGTGGGTGCGTGGAAGTTTTTTGGTGACAAATTTCGACAGTCCATCGAAATAAAACCACACACACACACACACGCGCGCGCGCGCATACATAGGAGAAAGAAAAACGAAAAAATAATAGCTCTCGAATGATGACGAAGCAAAAACACAAAACTCGCTCGTACATAAACGCCTCGCACTCGAGTGAGGATTTGGACGCCCGGCCAGTGGGAAAATACCATACCAAAATGCATGCCTAGCTGCCATTGTTCTTGCACGGCCAACAAAACACAAAAAAGGAAAGGATGGAAATTCGTCCCGGATCGACGGCTGGGACGGCTTGCAATGGGAGACACTCGGCTGACGGTATTTGTACTTCCCGTCTAATCTATTTGCGTACATGCTTCTCTAATCTATTTGCGCTGCACAGCTGGACGTGCTTACGTTGCCTTCGCCGAGGTTGCGATGTAGCGTGCATGCAGCGGACGGTAGGGATGCAAACGGAAAATATTTGCATTTTTCCTTCCCCGCTACCGAAATCGCTTCTTTCGGGGAAACCGAGCAACGTTTCTTTTTTTTTGCACACTGTGGCCGTCCAGCTGTCTTTAGCCAAATTGGTTCGCCAGGTTCGTTTAAAAAGCAGAAATGATTCACTCGACCACTCAATCCAAGCAGGCCGGGAAAAGTTCATTTGGAACGTGCAAAACGGTGGCAATTGAAAGGTATGGCAAAAACTAAAACAATAATGGCTGTTTCAGATTTTTGTCTCAACTCGCCACCTCCCCTCTAAAATCCTCGTGTGCTAAAGATGGCCTACGTTCAGCCCGCGATGTCATACGGCGGAACGGCCCGGATCCCTTTGACCGCCGGCGACGAGCAGAACCGGCGAGATGGCATAAATTTCAATCAAACACTAACCACAAAGTAATCTCTGGAATAGGGAATATCCTCGATCCCGAGCGTTAGGCGGCTGTCAATCAAATTCCGCAGCGTTTTTATGCTCTTCGGTTGCTCCATTAGCAGCGTGCCGACGATACTGGCCGAGTAGTACTGGAACATGAGGTAGCCGAAGAGCAGGATGAAAAATGACGTACATCTGCCGGATGATAGGTGCGGTATCTCGGATAATCCTGTTAAATGGAACGAAAATAATACGAGATAAAAAAAGCTGTTCGTTCTGTACGGCCGATGAGGGAAAGGGGATGAAATCATATTGCGGGTGCACACTCCCACTCCCGGCGAGTGTTTCGTATGGTACGAAGAACCGATGGGCCGCACAATACAGCCACTAGTCGTCACTTTTCGAATCCGACGCGGTACTGGGTGGTTTATTGAACGTGGCATCGACGGCCGGGCTGGTAGCTGGTGGGGATTTAGCGAAGCTATTAGCGTAAGTCAAGCCGATGCTAATGGAGCCATGCATTGCATTATTTTTGTTTCTCTCTCACATTTACATGTAAACCGAATAAAATAAAGGCTCTCCCGATACTTTCTCCGACATAATTTCCACAGGCACTTTTGCCGAATGCGGAATGATTAAATCAGGAAATACGATTCAACAGAAACACTCGTTCTAACGTTCATCTGGCCAATGAACCTGCTGCCAGAACCGATCATCATCCACTTCACTACATCCGTTCACCCAGCTATCCCCGTGGCCCGGAAAGAAATGTTCCTTCTGAGAAAGTTCTTCCGCTTGCGTCCGGAAGCGCCAAATGATTGATATTTGCCGGTGTCAAGAAATGATGCTTGTCAGTTTCAGCTTCACATGTGAAACACAAAGCGAACTGACGGCACCACAACACAATGCCGTGCAATGCGTATGCCACGCGGATTAAACTTTTCAAATCGTTCGGGCAGCCGTATTGGGCGAGGTGAGTTCTTTATCTTTATTTGCGAACATTATTTGCCCTTCAATTCGGCCGCAAGTAGAGCTGACGAGGGGTATTATGACAAAAATAGTACAAAAAAGCAGAATCAATCTTTGGGATTGAGCATTTTTCATAAGAAATATAACGCATTCCGGACTCTGTAGTGCTAGGGGCAGCGGAGAGGCAAATGTTTATCGGTTTAATGTTAGTTTGGCAATAAATTATTATATTTGTTAACAAATGTTTTGTATTCATTACATTCCTTACAGATAACGATTCCATACGTATCGTGAGGATTTTTAGTTTTTTTTTCAGTTACTCGAAATTGTTTTACGTATTTAAGTATGCGGTGTGGTATTTGAAAATGCTGGAAATTGTTAAATATTTCATTGCTATTTGCCAACACATTGACGGTGCATTCTTTGCAGTGTCATTTGTTCAATTTGAGTCAGAAAACCCCGAAAATGGCATGTATTGCTGATACTGGTTTTATATTTGTACAATGGGGTCCCCTGATTCACGATTATTGTGCACGGGAAAGGAAATTTTATGAGCGGAAGGGACCATAGTTCCTACCTAATTGTTTGTGGCAATCGTTTTACGGAGCACATTGTATTGGAATTTTTTAAAATAATTCTATAAAATATGCCAGACAACTATGGAAACAATCCCTGGATAATTTTATCCGGTATGTTGCAGTTTATATAAGCCATATCGTCAAGCGTTTAACACATTGACAAGCGTTTAACATTGACTAAGGAGGCTAAAATTTTGTTTGAATGTGAATCATCTCAGCCAACAAAAATGTTTTAAAAAATATTTACATCTTACTCATGGTTTCAGTGAAACTTCTAATGAACTTCTTCTTCAGTGAACTTCTTCAGTGAAACTTCTAGGAACAAAAGGTCCCAATTAAACGATAAAATACCAGATAAGATGGATTGCCTCAACGTTATTATCATCATTCGATTCACGCTCGTTTGTAAGCCACATCAAATCGCATGCATTATAATTGGCTAATGAAATCTCCATAAAACCATGGCAACCAGCCCAAAACCTCAAATCAAGAGTTAACACAATATATAACAACGCTCGGGTGTCATTGTAAATTAAAAAACGATTTCGGAGCTGGTTCGAACAGAACACAAAACACGTACCCCGCGGAAGCTGCAGTGAGATGGTAAAAAAAGAAATCCATTTGCTACGTTACCTTGTTGACACACGCCTCCGAGAAAGAGTAAAATGCTTTTCGATACCTTTTCCGCTTTATAATTGCGTTTGGCGCCGTCGTTTCCTGCTCCCGGTTGGGATCGATGCGTCGACGATATGTTTGCACCGTCGAGGACGCCCTTGTTATGGCAATTGTACGCCGTGGATCCAGCAGCAGCAGCGTGGGGAAAGAGCTGACGACAATCCACCGGATATAGCCAGTGGCATATTTTCCATCGCCGACTAGATGAACCGGTCGCATTCGGGGTACTGTGTCGGTGCCGAAAAAGTAGACGACGTAGAAAAGAATCTCTTAGTACGGTAGGTACGGTGCAGCAACTGCACATACACACACACAAAAAAAGGGTTTCGAGAAATGGAATCGGCTAAGGGACACCTACAACATGAGTGGAACAACAACAACGACAAAAACCCATCGAAGGATGAGCAAACAAAAAAAACGAAGAAAAAAAACGTCTCGATACAACATTCTGCTCATCGTTATTTTCGTCGGCAAATGGGGAAAGGGATGCCATTAAAAAGATGCATCAGTTCGATACGACAAACTTTGCATTTGCTGATTGAAATGAAAAATGTTACTTGTAATAATGATTTTCTTCCGGCGAACGGGCTCCACCGGGCCCGTTCTACTTCCTTTCGCGCTCCGTCGAGTTCTTAAAAGCGTCCCGTATGAACGGGTTCTCCACGAGAAGCGGGAAGTGCGGGTGTATTGGAACAATGTTTACTGCTGCACTACAACTCTCCCATACAGAACGGAGAATCTCATTCCACTAATGATGCGCTCTAAAAATGGTAACCGATCATGCGACCGGGGACGAGTCCCACCTGTGACGGCACCGGCGGTACGACAATGACAAAACTAGTTTACCCTGGGTGTATGCAAATAATGTCATCACAAGCCCTGCCAACGGTTTGAAGCGCATCGAATTTGAAACTATCGATGCCTTCAGCACACATCCGGTCGGCACTATTGTTGGAGGAGAAAAATGGTCACCTCAAACGCCGTCCGACCCATTAGGAAATCAGATTCGGCGCGTTGTGCTACATATCTCTCCAAAACTAATTCACTAGCGATGACGTAGTGCTTTTCTCAAAAGTGTCCAATCTGATAGATTTTAAATGTAACACTGATGAAATAGTTTAACTCATTTTGACTTTCGTGTTTTTGTTCCAAATAAACGTACATGTGGTTACTGAAAATGTTATCTCTACAGAACGCCAACTGTCGCCGCCTGCTTAGTTACTTCCCGCCCTCTTCTCCGGGAACCGTAAAACAGCAACTCACATCAGCATACACACGATGCAAAACATCTTTCGTACCCACCGTCCGTCAGGATGTACGTTGGAAGCCAGCCCGAATCCTTGCACGTCATCGTCATGATCATCATCACCGTTGTAACTTGTGCCTGTCGTTGTTCGTCGTTGCCAATAATTGCGCCACGTTGGTGACTGCTTAGGATGACTTAAAAGGGACTCATCCGGGCACGTTTCCGGCGACACGATCCGTTCCGCGATGTCTGCTGCACCGCCATCGGTACGGGAAAAGATTGCCACCGCTTTTCTCAATATTGTTCTGGGCGCGCTGGTAAAAGCATCGAAAATATTGCATCTTGCTGAGTGTGTTGTACCGTTTGATGTTGCCTGACGCCGAACCACTCCGGGAACGGATGGGAACTTTTCCTTCGTTTTCACTGTATGAAAAACGTAATCAATAAATATAATGGCTGTACTTAGTTAGAACATAATTTTTAGGTATTCATTCATGTCTTATTATATTCTAATATATAGTTATGAAAAGCACGTTAAACTGAATTTCATAGCATAAACATTTAAAAAGGCTTAACAAATTTTTGAATTAAATTTTTAAAAATAAAATTTTATATTTTTTTTCTCAATTTCAATTTCCTCAATTGTTAATATATCCACGTAAATGCAACAAAAGTGTGCCAACTGTTTTTTTATGATATTTATAGACCATCACATCTACAAACATCTATAAATACCAAATTTCACTTATAAATGTATTCTGAAGTCATCTTCCTACATACTATCTATTGTGGAAAAATAAAAATCATACGTCATAAAAATGTTATGTCTCTCCTACAGATTTTGTTTTTCGTTAATATGATGAAAGAAAGATAATTTTTCCTAAAATATTTGCTTAGACAAAGTTTTAGTTAGTGCACAAAGAACAATCGATGCAGAAAAGGTTCCTCGCATAGTAAGATATCTAATAACATTCAATAACTCGCTAGACACCGCGGCTCTAATTCCATGTATCTACATAGTCATCTCATTAATAGAAAACACTACTACGTTATAAGGCCGACGGAAGATCGACAGCATCACAAGCTTTAGAATTCTATCCTATGGTATTTGGCTATGGTCCGTTTTTGAAGACAGTAATGCTAATAATGTACTCATTGCATCGTGCATTTATGCATAAAAAATAAATCATGTCGATGCTATTACTGTAAAGAGTTTTTACCTATTACGGTTGCGCGCAGGTAATTACCAAACTAATTTATATTTTTATTTTGACTAACTGATCACTATGAAATGTGAGACGCTATGAAGTGTTTGGCACGGTGATTGAATTTTATGCCAACTTGAAGATTGAAAGCCAGCACCGCATAAACCAAGTAAGGACTACATTACAATTTTCAAAAACTTATATTTAATTTAACATTGTGAATCGCATGTATTAGAAATTTGACTCATCTTATTTTTTACGTAACTTGAAACAAATACAAGAAACAGAGTCAGTTCAAAATGTAACAAATAATGTTCTTACATACAGGTGATTACGTAAAGTATTTTCTAAACCAACTTACCTGTATCTTCGACGAAAAAACTGCAGCATAAAACTATCACCAAGATGGAGCCGCAGGCAACCATCAAGTACCAAACGATTAATTCGAACGGAAGTAAAAACGGATTCTTCACCGCATCGTTTCGCGGCGGATGGCGAAAGATGAAGCAAGGCCTGCGTAGCTCGTTACCGGATAGAGACACGATACCGGGATGAGGTTAAGACGAATAATGTACAGCAAAACGTCCACAACCTACCGTTCGATGAAGGTGCGGGTAGTGTAGCTTACGACACGATGACGCTCCGTCCGAAAGAACATGGGCGAACCGCCGAGATCAACCTCCCTTCGGGCGAGGGCACCGATCATCCCATCGAACGTCCCGTTCCGCAGATAGCCCCAACTCTTGGTGCGCCGGTTGACGAAGCTGCCGATGGTGTGACGAAATATCCGCGCATCGCATGAAAGAAGTACAGAAGCACAAGTTTGATGACTTTAGTACGGAAGTTGCAATATATTCTCGGCCGTCGAACTGGACGGTGGTTGAAAAGTTTTGCCATGCGAACAAAAACCGTACCGCACCTCCAAACTGTCAAACCCGCTTCTCGACCGGGTCCACGCTGCACGTGGACATTTATCAGCACTGGACATCGCCTGGCTGGTCAGACTTCGGGTACGCTCGCTTAACCTAACCCACTTCATCGACAAACACCATCATCGAACGGTGCTGCTCTGGTCGAAGCGTCATAATAATCATCAATCATGTGTGAAAAGTTAAACCGCAAGAGCGACCCCTGCTTGGTAATCCACCCCAAACACCTAACCGTAACGAATCGAACTTTCCCCCGTGCCCTCGTAAGGCAAGGACTTACGTAAAGTTGTAGAAATCCTTCAGCATACTCATCAGCCCGTAGTTGTAGCGATGGACGGAATCGAGATGGGTGTTATGTGGCGTCGTAAGGTACAGCTCGAACGGTTGGTGTGGTTTCTGCGTCACCACGGTCATTATCTTCAGCTTCAGCCCGTCCATGTTCCGTCGACGGACAACCGTCGTTTCGCGTTGCATTATCACGAGCCCATCGTTAGGGCAGTATCTGCCCAGTGGTTCTATTTTCAATTTACCGCCACTGATGAAGCCGGGATTCCTTGTTTTTACGTTTGTTAAACGGGTGTATTACAAAACAACTCACATAGGTGTGTTACGGTGTATAAGTATTTGTATGCAACGATCTTTTTTCTACAAGTGTTTTTTTATTTATTATAAGTGAATTAAATGTGCGTATCCAGAAACAACCTCATTTTAATGTAAAATGTTCATAAAGCAAATATATAAAGCTATTGCAAAATAAAAAATAATAAACAATACAAATTTATTTTTTCCACAAAAGCAAACACTTTAGAGAGGTGCAGGTTTTATAGTTAAAGAGAGGATACTGAATACAGGATTCATAGTTAAAAAGCGCATAACATATGCATGTTTTGAAATTTCCTCAAGCAACTAGACTCCAAGATACTATTTTTACTAGTTTGAAATAAACAAATTAAGTAAAAAGTCTGAATGTAACCAGACAATACCATCGAATTTGATTTCATAGATACTGAATTTACTCTGATATTCAAAAGTAAAACGGGAAAAGGACAAAACCTGCGTGAACGAAATATTTTATAACTTCCAAAATACAAATTTAAATTGAAAGATTGGGCATATCTTAAATGAAAATAACACACAAACATAAAAACAAATGTTTACAATTCCATGAATTGTTCTTTCGATGTAGAACAAGAATTATTCAAATTAATACCACTTTACAATATTATAAATTGCAGATGCATTTCAGCAACTATGCTCTGATTAATTTGAATAAATTATAGTTCTTACTTTCCAACAGGTTCGATAGAAAATGTTTGATTTGAGCAGAAACGTATAAAAATTAATGAATCCATCGTTTGCGCTCTCTCATAATACTAGGTAAACGTAATGATGACTTTATCATCGTTTCCGTAGTGTAGCGGTTATCACGTCTGCTTCACACGCAGAAGGTCCCCGGTTCGAACCCGGGCGGAAACATTAAAAAATTGTATAACAAATTCTTCTTTTTTCTCTTCTAACCATTTTTCTCACTTTTTTGAATACCTTAGCAACACCAGGCATTGTTTACGATACACGATCGCGCTCACAGTTGCCTGCGCACATCGATAACAACTAATCACTTGTACGTGAAGAACGACGAGATTAGAGACACGATGCCGTTTACTGATGGCTGAAGCGTGTGAGCAAAAGCGCACGGGAGAAGCGAGCGAAAGTCCGCTAACCGATAATCACAAACGAAAAGTGCATGAGAGACTGCATCCGCCACGCTCCGTGCTGGGTGAAGGGATACGTGCACATTGCTAAACAATAGCCAACGGATGATTACCAGAGATCATAGAGTGTGAATCCCCGATAGGATGCATCCCTGGGCTTTGCCACGGTTATTTCTGCATTGATGCTGACGTTCATTGTTGCAAGCAGCTCGAAGGTATCGCCCTTGGCATTAGCGTTGGTGTCCGTCCGGTCACTGTCGATCGTGCCACCGTCGGGTTCAATCTCACTGCCACCGGAATGTACTGAACAAAGCGGTTGACCAAACACCGTACCATTCTTGACCGCGACCGTGGCAATGGTCGGCTGTTGTCTACTACCAACGGCCATCTTGTTCGCTTCCCCGATGCTATTGTAATTTTTATCAATTATCAGCCAATGGAACGATGCGTTGAAGAGTTCGTGTTTGGAAGCCTACGGTAAAAGGCGCCGAGGGTGTATGATCAATATGTTGTGGAAACTAGTGCCGGAATTGTTATACCAAAATATATTAACACTTTTTGTTTACCAATAATATCCATGAAAACTACGCAAGTAGTGATTTAAATTTGAAGAGCGTGTCAAATATTTCAATTATTTTTCAATCTTTTTTCTATTTTAATGTTTTCTTACAATGAAACCATAAAAATATGACACAAATCAGTACGGTGATTTGAGCAACGTTGCTATGGTACCAATGGCAAACCTTTACTTCGACCATAACATCATTCTAAGTTAACCATTGCTTTAGTGAAAGCTCTCTATTCCCTGCAACGAAGCAGCCCTTTATATCGAAATATCCTGCGAACCGAGCCAGTATGGAGTTACCTCGGCCATTCACCACATACGGCCTGCAGACGAAAAGCCAGTCGCCATTAGGATAAACAACCAGCTCACCTGCTCCAGGACATCCGGTGCGTTTTCGCAAGCCATATCGAGCAGCACAAATTGATGAAACTCGAGTGACGCTCGAAGAACGCTCGAAATTCGTTCCCCTCCGAAGCTTTCCTCATGCCCCGGCGGACTTGCATCGATGTATAGCGCCCTAGCCAGAACGCCTCCGGTCGCCATTTGCGATAAAACCCTGTAAATGAGCAATAATTTCTGATCGCACCCGAAAACGATGCCCAGCTTTAAGCCTTTATGGTCGTGTATAAAGCGGAACACAAATGTAGCAACTGTTTCACTGTTATCGTCGCTTTTAACAGCACTTCTATCGGACCCGAGAGCCACCACAGCTGGTAGGAGCACCAGCAGCAAACACCACGAAATCACTCGGTTGCTTCGCAGGTGCATCATGCTTTGCGGCTGCATTCCGTTGCAACCAGCTCACTCACTTGCACCGGCTGTGAGGGGGGGGCGATTGAGCTCCAATTTATACCCAACATTAATGGAAATACGAGCGAAATTATTCCATCACCAGTCACTCGTAATCGTTCGACATCGTGCATGAATGATGAGGGTTACTGCCAATAATAATGTGAAACGGCTTTACCGGTACGAAATACAACCGTTTCAATTAGCAATTACCTACAAGCTATATCCCTTTGGCAAATTACGCGAACGAAAGTTGGCAATTTCATCCCCGAAACGATTGTCCTAGTAATTTGTTGGTGTGTAAGTTTATCACGAGTTGACAGGGACAGTGCTTTTCGCTAATCATTTTAAAACTGTGTTCAGTAAAAGAAGCTAATCAACTTGTCACGACATACATGGATTATTTTCTTTTAACTAGTACCTCAAACGACAGATTATTATTTGTAAATTTCATTTTTAACCGTCGTAAAACTTTGCTGGAAAGCAAAATCATCGTGTGTCATTAAAAGGAGTCAAAACATCCACGACAAAAGTAGTTACATTAATCTACGTATATTTAAAGGTAAAAACACAATTGTAAAGAGATAAAATAGCTATTTAACAAAAACTACTACAAAAAATCCATGCAAACGTAAAGAGAATGATTCGTATAACCTTTCAGAAAGTAATCTACAAATAATCCACTCAAAGGAAAGAATTGTACGAAAATAGTTCGTAGATCTTTCAAACGAATCTTTTTTCCACTGATGAAATCTGGTATTTATACATAGCAACGAGACAAAGATATAAAATTCTAGAGCAAGCAAATCAATTTTCTTTTTCGAGTAAGATTGAATTTAGTTAAAGATAATATTTTCTGCAGTTTTTGTTCTCAGCGACGTTTATGACACAAATATAAAAAAAACAGTAAACGTTCGGGAAATGTGTGTGGAATAAAACTATATTGGTATTTGAAAAATGGTACAAAGTTTCCCCAGACATTTAAAAGCTGTAATCAAAGCTAATATAAATAGCAATTATTGTAGCTTATAAAACCATATTGTGCATACAAAACCAAACAAAAAAAACATATTGAATTACCAACTGTCCGACTTTCCGTTTGATATAAAAAAAATCTCACCTTTAACACTTTATGGTTAACTGCACGTTTAGGGATTCGCAATTGCTATTCAATAGGTATACGCAAAATTCGAACGTAAAATTAGTCATTTTAAATTGTCCGATCTTACGTTTGACAGACTGTGTATTTCTTTGTCAACCAATGGTAATTTTAAAACTAATTACACATTTTTGCCTTTCATGCCTTTCTGCAAGATAGAACTCTACCGTTACACACACGAGGAATGAAGGTATGTACCCAAACAATCCATAGAATAAAAGCAATTTTCAACAAATACAACTAATTGATAGCTATCGAAATTTACTATGTACACGGACAATTCCATGCGAACATTCCTGTTCAAAACAATTGCGCTATATCTATGATTCATTCTATTGAGGGCCAATCTCCGCTTTCATTATTGAAGTCGTACGGATCCATAGCTATGTTCAGTCGTACACTACAACAAGTAAAAACGTTAGCATTTTCAAATGTAATGAGGATAAACCTATTAAATGGAAAAATGTTCTGCATTAGTACCCTACACACCATCGCATTTTTCTATTCATTTTATTTTTCCTAGAGTTATGCTTTGCATAATGAATGCAATTATCAATTCGTTCATACTAGTTTTATCGTTGCAACGTGTTCGCTGGCTAGATAACGCATGCACGCTTTACTAAGTGAAGGGAAGAATTCAAACAGGAAAGAAGTATGCTTATCTGTTTTAGATGAAACTTTTTAAGCTTTTCAAAATTTATGTTTTACAGCTTCAAATGATAATTTCTTGAAAAATTTGTGGTTATCTTATGGTATCCGCCGTTAAATTAATATTTTCTTTCTTGTAACGACCGAAGTCATGCTTTCCGTGTTGCCGATTTACAAGACTAGTTTAAGTTTCTATAGTTGATTGGACACTCCTCTACAGGGCATCACGGCCCACATGAGAGAGAACAAAGAAACTAAAATATTGCAAATAAACCATTAGAATTGATTATCCATAAAACCTTTTTTTCCATACGGCATATACTACAACTACTGATACTAATTTTAATGTAATGTACTGAAGAATGTTTAAATTAAGCGATCCATCGAGACTGTAATAATTCTTTCATAGACGTTTAAAAAATTGCCTAGTCTTTTGACTTTTTCACCAGAAACATCCTTACATTTATAAAATGTTTATCATCCATTTATCTTTAAGATAGATGTTTCTTAAATTATTTCGTTGATTACATATCATATCGTCAATACGTTGAATTGTTGCTCGGTGTCAAAAGATGCATAGCACATCCCGCTATGACCAATAAATTGGCAAGAATTGATGGAATGGTTCAAACGAAATAATGACACTCAACGACCCAGTCTGATAGGTCGACGAAGGCATTTTTGCGCAATGATGTAATAATATAAGCCATTCAAAGCGATTGAAAGATTCTACATGAAAGTATGTCAAGGAGGTGCATCTATGTTGATCAAAAGCTTTAGCGCCACGTAATCAATTACAAGCTAAATAGGACAATATCGCAAGGCAGATGTAAGAAGATCAATGAGATTTCATGTTAAAAGAAAGATACTTAAGTACGTGACACGTCATTGGTATCTGGCATTATTTATATAAGCCTTGGAGCTTCTAGATGATTTAATAGACTTCAAAAATGATAAGGCGAAACCCACAGTAATAGACCGTGCTTTACTGATAAACCAGTTTATCACAGTTATCACAACAAATTTGATCCACATTTGCGAATTGTTCCATAATAGTAATAAAATTGTCTAAATCCAATGCATATTATCGTGTAATACATAATGTTGCATAAATATTTAGATTTTTTTTAACAAAACCAATCTCAAACAAGCCGATTGTACCATAAAAGAGTTAGGTTTCATATGTTTCTCCTGACCTGTATGACGTTTGATGTAGTCAACTTTACGTGTTTGGACAAATAATAGGTAAACATTTTTTGGGATTTGGCCCTTATTATGGATTCTATTGAATAATTTCCTTGAAACTAAATACCATCTTGTCATCATGTGGCTAAGTTGTTGTTTGTTGTTAACCATTTTGATAATTTAAATCAAATATGGCACAATTGATAACAACCCTGCAATCATATTATATTATTTAACAAAAAGAACGACGGAATGATGTACAAGTAGGCAGTGAGAATGATCAGCATACGAATAATAAAAATTACTATACAAAACATTTGTTACGTTAATATCATTTCGGTTTATTAGACGACTTTGACCTAGCGTTATATCAGATTCAGATTCCTACACGAGGAGATTGGTTTAACTCAGGCCAGCAATAGAGTAAACCATTCGTTAAATATTACCCACGCAATGCTCGTTCCAAACATGGCCTATACCCATGGCACACCCCGTACGCAGTTAGTGGACGATTCTGGTATTTCAATAATGTGTTAATGAATAGTGCACTACATATGCATGAAAACGTTTCACGAGGAAAAGTAAAGAATAAGAGTAAAATATAACCATTTACCAAAGAAACATTATTCAACAGAAGAAAAAGCAATCGAACAGAGTGGAGTGCACAGTGAACAAAAGCCTAACTATCGATAGGCTAACGAATATTTTAGTCGCAATACGATACTCATTAAATGTTAACCACATCCTAAAATTTCATTTACACAAACACATTCAATTGTTGTGAGATTTCGATGTGCATTGATAAGCACTCAGATGAAACAGACTCGTTTTTACTGCTGTTGATTTCGTCATACTTAATTTAACCGGCGATGGTTTGATAGAATCGTGTCGTTAAGTTATTCCACCACCTCACGCTGCAGGTGATTATTCGCGATGCACCTATTACTTGGGTAGTAGAGTAGCGTTTGAAGAACACAAGAGAACATCGATATCGAAGCATTTTGGATTTTGAATCGTTAAGCACACACACATACGATACAATCTTCCCGCTTCCTATCCTTCCTTCTCGCAGCATTATACTGTAATGATCGATGCATCGAGGTACACACAGGCGACTGTGTACCGGTGCTGCCGTAAATCGAATTATCGTCTATGCCGTCCGAGATAGGCTTCACACCGGGGACAGGTATGATGGACGTCCATACATTCGTCAATGCAACACGGTATTAGGCAGCATCCCAACCAGCATCTAAAACAGCGAAAAAGGAATATAACAATTAATACTCTCGTAAACGTTAAGTTCCGTCACATGCTTTAATACAAGGTAATATTTTTATTTAATACACCATCGCTACCACAACGTACAGGGAAAATACCAAATAAACCTAACGTTCCTTCGAAATTTTTAGCAGCATCATAGTAATAACCATAAGAATTAAATAATAACGCAGTAACGATCGAATTTTACAATAACAACATACTACAAACAAGTGCCTTTTATAATCATAATAGGAAGAAATATAATGCGTTTATAGCAAATACTTAACTACGTGATTAACATTAGTTCTGATAATTTCTAGCATTGGCTTCGAATCAGAATGCTTAAACAGATGATAGGAACCGTTATGCATCCGTGCAACGATTTGTATTTATTAATATTTTATATCAGACATCTAAGCAGTTTATCATGTGTTTAATTGCCGTTTATCATATGTTCAATAGGTTAAAAATAAAGTATATTCGTAAAAAATAATTACGTGGTGCACAAATGAAAGCTTATTGCATGTAATGAAACATAATTTAACATCAAGCATACAAAAACTTAGAACATCTCTGCTATGAAAAAAAACTACTAGATCAAAAGTAAATGTTGGTACATTGTACAAACGGCAAATTACACAAATCGGTTTTATAAACTCATAGTAAAAGTAAAATGCAATAATCTTTATTGCATTGCAATAATAATCTAATCTTAGTCCACACCTGCATTTACATTACATGTTGTGGACATTAGTCCACAAAAAAATGATGCTTAAAACACATACTGCACGCTTCTAACGTTGATTTTCTGTTAACCTACTGTTTCGTACGCAACGATAAGTTTGACCAATTATAAACCCGTTGTAACTTGTTATAGTTAGCCTAAATTAATAAGGATTTTTCGGAACGGCCCAGATGTACGAGACCAGCAATAAGAATAAGGTGAAGAGCAAACAACAGCAACAGCAACGCAGGATTATGGATTACCTATTATGGATTACCAGGATTACCTATGCTACAGCCTAGTCGTACAAACAAGATCAAATGCGATCGCCGTCGACAAATATCAACTTAGGAGCAACTACCGAAACTTAGGTGCATGGCTTAATAATTATGCATACATGTCGGAACTAGATAAGATGTAGAATTAGGATTTGGACATTTTAGAAATGCAATATTACGAAATGCGACCGTAACCAATACACACATTATTCTCATGTACACGCAACAATACGAAACTGAATATTAGTATATAAACAACCCATATTGTAAGAATAAACCAGATTCAATCAGAACATTGACTGGAGAACGTCTCGTCTTTTGAATAAAATTCTTTGACCTCTCCCTTAGCTTTTGGTTAATCTCATGCCAGATTCTGTCCACCATCCGAACTGCTTTTGCATTAGAATCCCCCTTTTTGCGGTATAGGCTTCCCAAATTATTTGGATTTTGGAGCAACTAACGGAAAGGTACATTAGGGATTCGAGTGTTAAAGCCTTTACTCGGGCAGAATTTCGCATTCCTTGCTAAAGGCAAAAACTGACTTGAAGACTTGAAGACCACACCTTCGCGTGGCCTGGCCCAAGTTTCCCTTGAACACCTATCGTTATACTAATCAGCTAGAACAATGGTAAAACATCCA
The DNA here is from genome assembly GCA_000473445.2 of Anopheles farauti. NCBI lineage: Eukaryota > Metazoa > Arthropoda > Insecta > Diptera > Culicidae > Anopheles > Anopheles farauti. Next base: position 479,530 of record KI915069.1, read on the forward strand.
GAAAGAAGCGGCAAATAGTATGCGTCTGCGCATACTAAACTCACCCGAACAGTCCGATCAGGAAACCGGATACATAAGCGATCATTCCCGGCGATGTCGTCGTCTTGGTGTTGACTTCTGCATGACAGCTAGGGCATATCATGTGCGTCGATTGTGGTCCAATCGGCACGACTGTGGTGACAATCTGTGCCCCAGTCAGGACTGGTTGCTGTGGTGTGAACGGACTGGAAGGTGGAACGCCCCCGACAGCCTGCGCATAACTCGGTGGAGCCGACTGGGGTGGGACAAACCCGTACGGTGGTGGTCCATCCTTAGTCATCTATCTCACAATGAAGAAGGAAACCAAAGCATAATTATCAGAAATAAGAACAATATGAACAATACTGATAAGAGAGCAAACGAGTGAGATTATATTTATTCTCCCAAAAAAGCGAGGCAGCAATGCGAACTTTGATTAGAGCTCCTCCATGAAATTCAGACGAATCATTCCGCTTAATCGCCAACAGCCTGAACTTCGATCGACGAATTTCCGCAGGAACTGCATGACCTACAGCTGTCAATCTTCCAATAACGTATATGCCTATGATTAAAGGATAGATCGATTCAAGTCAAATTTGAAAAGTGATTTTTTCCAAGAAAACAACATATCGATCAAATGTTTATTCAACAATTTAACAACAATAAGAATACGAGATTGTAACCGAATTATGCGATTAACTCCCGTTTTTTTAATTTTCTTGCGTTTTTAATATCAATGAAAGTAAAAATACCTTCTTATTTAAGCACTTAGCACTTATCGCAACTTAAAAATGTAATTGAAAGGAAAATTGAACTTTTATAATTAAAAATTGTGCAATAATCGGTTGATTAAAAAATTTTTTGCGCTGTGCTTTCGCATTAAATGCATGCAATGCAATGAAATGCATTAATGCATTACAAAAATTCTCAGCTTTGCCATCTTGTCACTTGTCAGTCCCGGTGTACACTTTCCCCAATTATATTATTTTGAAATTTAAAAACATTAATGAACGTTTTAATTTTTTTCAATTAATAAAATTTGTTTTAAACAAAACATGTTCAAAACTTTTCAAGAACATTTTTCAAATCAAAACTAAAATATCTATGCATACCCAACGTTAATCGAAAGTTAAAACTTACATCATTCTGCAATATAGCCATCCAAGCAGCTGATTAGTTTAGAATCCGCGATCGTTACCGAACGCAAAAGCTCATTCGTTACGCGCTCGATGCAAAGTCACTCAACCGATTCAACCGAATTGGAAATTCGTCGACTGAAGTCATATCATTTCTATGGAAACAGGAGATTTGCAAGCGAACCGCAGTGAAAGAGTAGATTTGCATGCGACCCTTAATTCAACGCTCGTTAAAGACGCATCGGAAGACGTTCGGACGCATGTGTTCACTATATTAGCCACACAGTTTTGTTTCGCAGTTTGCGCTCCTGTCAGAAGTATGTGTGGCAAATGACGAAAGAGAAAGGCAATATTGCAGGGCAATATTTATTTTTCTTTAAACATGATTTTCCAAAAAAACATCGATTTTTACATAAAATGAGCTGATAAAACTAAAGATATACAGCTCTCTTAAATAACAACTAAATAGTAGATCTTAAAACCAAAATTATCAAATGATATATTGCAGACTATTAAAGATACATACAAAACCGCCATCGTACAGCATCGTTCCTGCGAGAGAATTTTCTTTTCGGTGTGTAAATTATCAACAAAATTTCGACACTACTCCCACACACGCACATGTACAAGGCCAACATCGCCCTCTCCCTGCGATTTCACTCGCATCTTTCAAGGTTTTCCTCGTAACCGATAGAACTTTACAGAAACGCTCTACACCACCGGAACGTCGCGTTTTTGCCCGTCTTCTCCACCCAACCCAAGTAGGGGGAGGAGGCCGTTCAACAATTAGCGTTTTACCTTTTGCATATTTTTGCTCCACGCGTGCTTGTTGTTTTATTCAATAAGCACACAGGTGAGCTTGACATGGCCCACACAGTCGGTGCGCCAAAAAAAAACAAGTTATAACCCTGATAGATGCTCGATTCTCGGCACGGTTTACTTTGACTGGTTGACGTAATTCGCAGCGTACCGATCCATCGATATATTTCTGCAATAATCCGCGTGGAATTTCTTGAACCCGACAGTTTGTTTAGACAAATAAACGGATCGCAATCTCTGATAGAAAACTCAACTCGACATCGGACTCGCTAGCCAGAGAAATTTTGCGATTCTGTTGTGATTCGCCAGCAAGTACGTCCGCAGAACTTTGTTATTACCTTTGTGTGTAAGGTCGTCCTAAACAATTGCTACCAAATCCGCTGCGTTCGATGTTCGTTGGCGTGTTGGGAGTAGCTTTCACGACACACTTCCTATCTCACAATTGTCCAGAGTAATGCGAATATAAAGCGAATAACTCAACACACAAAACTCTATGCAGGATTCTCCTCGTTTTAGCGAATCTTATCTGTTGAACGAACGACCAGCACTAATGAACACACTCGAGAGCTGAGGCAGTAAAATTGTAGCACGCAATCTTTTCTAAATGTTTCTGCATCCGTTTCTACACTGCTTGTGTATATGAGTTCATAGCTTGTATTTTTAGCGCTATGTTTCGCGTTTTTTTTTCGCTTTTTTATTTGTTTCGCCCGTCGTTCGTTCTCCGCCTGCTCAAAACTACGTTGTAAACAGCAGCAGTGGAAAGCGAGGGAAGCCTCACATGCATGATGGCAAGTGGTCATAATCACTGCAATGTGTGTGACAGTTTATAAACCTATTTTACTTCTCCATTGCTCATAATGAAATTAATTTCTTTATGAGTAATTGCACAAAATATTAGACTAATTCACGGGCAATTAATAGTACTATGAAGTTCATGTAATTTAAGTAAGATTGTACATAATTTAACTAATACTTTATGAGATTGGAAAAACATATTCGAAAAAGTACGATTTCCCAGAAAACAGGATACACTTAACTGATTACATTTTCATAACAATAACGCGCTATCGATGATGATGAAAAATGTTAAAATTTAAATCTTACCAACGATTGTAGCGAAGGTGTTACCACTGTGACAGATTTCTGGAGAATATTTTGGTTTGGGAATCTGTCTATTTTCATTACCACAGTACTTCGCCATTACCACAGTACAAATTTTGCTACGGTTTGAAATAAAGATATTTATTTGCTTTTCAAATTTATTAACCATGTTTGGTTCTTGTTCTGAATTGTTCTGGTAATGTTGATGAGCTCATCATTTTAATGTTTAATTTTATTTCACCATATCTATTTAAAATTAAAAACTGAATACCTTGCTCGTATCTTTGCAACCAGCCCTGCAAATTCTGACAATACCGGTTTTGACAGCTCGCGGTAGAGAAAAACGTTGTCGATAAAAATAACAACATCAGCACAACTGTTCCGATCATACTCTTGCACTTTTAATAAATATTGAAGATGTGTAGCGTTGATAATATAAAACGTATTTCTAATTTCTTAGAAGTACCACTCGGAAAAGTGGGCTACAATTCAGAAAAGGTATTACAACATTTTTAGATGTACAAGACCGTGGTTAAACCCTTTATACTCCTGGATTGCATTGCAGATTCTCACCAGGATTAAATCTGCTCAAGAACCGAGTATTTCCGGCTTTTCTTCAATCATTCAGTCATTGGTAAGAGAGTCAAACAAGTCCACGGTTCGCCAGAGTCATGCCGATATTGAAACCGATTGCCAGATTCTGCAGTGGCTAGATTATGCGGTTTTGTTCGTGGCTCCCACGAATAAGGATAAACATGCTGCTAAGATTCTATTGGATGTAAGATGTAATGTTAACACTATTCCTACATTATCTAATAGTGTAACTTCATTCGTAGGAGCTGAATTTGTATTTGCAAAGTCGATCTTATTTGGTTAACGATACGCTCAGCGTTGCGGATGTCGTGGTGTTCCATACAGTTCACGACACTGTGGTAATTTGAATGTAGTTATCTCCATTGAATGCCCTCATTAATATTCCTTAACCATTTGTTCATTTCAGGCAAATCTTCAACCGCTCGAAAAGGAAAATTATCTCAACGTTTCCCGTTGGTTCCATCATCTGCAACAATTGGAAGAAGTCCGCCAAGGCAAACTTTTGCTGAACTTTTCAACGTTGCAGCTGTTGGAATGGGCTACCGGAACTCACACCTAAACATCAAATTGAGGTGATCTATTTCAACGAATAAGGTGCAACATTTTCCGAGACGGTATAGTTTTGCATTAACCTGTGGCAGAATCGGATATCTAATAAATTATTTAAATCTTATGCAAGAAAAAGTTTCATCGATGTATCAAGGTAAGATATGAGGATGGGTTCATATTTTAGAATATCTTAAAACTCGGATGTTTGTCCACTGGTATATATTTACCAATTTATGTAACTAATCAATATATGGTAATATTATCTCTGGCTATGTCATTCATCATATAATATCAAATTAGTGAAACAATTTGGTTTTTCAATCTAAATAATTGTCAAGCTCTAGTTCTATCATAAGGCATTTAAATTCTCCTTAGTTGGAAATACATTTCCAATCTGGTATTTTGTGTGTGCTCTATTAATTAATTTACACGTAATGTAGTTTATATTCTATTTAATAGGATTCTTTAACTTTACATATGTTTTGAATATACAGATTGTTCAGACAATTTTTCATTGTTTCATTGCACAACCCATAAACAAACTTTACCAACTACAATTTACCATCTGCTCCGGAGCTCTAATAACAAGGTACAAATACATATTCCAATTATAATTTTTTACCTGATTTACTGATCTTGTTTATGATTGGAATTTTTTCTGCGATAATAAGAACGCATATTTATAAGCAATATGTTAAAATTTAGTGTGTGCAGTTTTGTGCTATGCACCTTTGAATAAACATAAAAATCACATATTACCAAATACAAATACGTGGCAGATACGTTTTAAAGATGATACGACAAAAAAAACTTATTGTTGTATTAAGATTTCATTTTACCTATATTTGTTATTTATTCTAAATTTCCAAATCCTTGTTACAGTGAATTTCGAAGACTTACTATACTCGGATTCCCAAATAAATAGTTTTCTTACATTTATTAAATATTAAAATGGTTATCAATTAATTAATACATTTTCTCGTTTTTATATTATATATAAATTTATTAGTGTTTTCAAAGTATGATACATTGAACGTACGAAGAGAAGAAGTTACTAAAGAGAAGAATAAGAATACATGAGTTAAAAGAATCATACAACTTTTGTTTCCTTTCAGTGAAAGTTGGTCAATTTACTCCTGAATGTGGGTTCTTTCGTTTTGTACATATTTTCTTAAACATGCAGCAAATGCATATGGATGTTGTGAAATATGCAGCAATTATGTCCATATTTCGTTAATTTTCCTCGTCCCATTTCCACCCCCGACTCGGTAAATGAATATCAGTTTTGGAAAAACAAAATTTTAATCAATAATGTTTGAAAATAGGGTTCCATGTACTCTGAGAAAGCATCCTTTACCCCAAAAAGAAATGAGATATTTATAGTGCTAAGCATAATGGACTCATATAAGTTGGGGAGGAATTGTGGGGATTACTTTCGTTGAAGTTGAAGTAGTTTCGTTGACTGCAGATATGTTTTATACTATTTTAAATTATTTGCATGCATATAAGTATACACTTAAATTGTGGACGATTCTACGTTATAATCAGAAAAGATTTATCCTGTGTGCAAACTTCTTTTGCACTACAACTTGGATTAAATATACGATTATAATAAAATAAGACAAAAAGTGATGCATCATTTTGGCAACCATGTTGTAGCGAATTGATAACATTTCGTATTTAAAAAAAATTAAAATTTATTTAAAATCGTATTTAAAAAAAGTTACACCTAAAGAAAATATTACATCCAGATGGTTAATGATCTTAGAAGGTAGATTCTACGGATCGGAACAAACTAGGCATATTTCCAAGCTATCACCCAAGCTTTCTCAACGCAATACAACCATTATGAAAAGCCAATTAGCTAAAAATCTAAAGTGTATCTTCTGTATTATACCATTTCGGAAAGTCGATAGTTTTCGATAAGGTCCGGTCGTGCTAGGTGCTAGTTACGAGCGACTACTTAGGTGTCATCTACCATTATGAGAGACCAACTGTTTTATTCACAGAAGTAACAATACATTACGCTTTCGTTGCTTTCGCATTTTCGTTGAAAAGACCAGGACTTGCATACCGTTTGTCGTCGGTTTAAATCTCCCTTATGTAAAATAAAGTACAATTCCATGAATAACTGGCTCAAGCAATATCCTAATCCATCGCTTTCGGATAGGAATCGAAGCTACTGCTGGAAGGAATTCAGCTCAGATCCTTTGGAATTTTAAATATCAATTGAAGGTAATGAATCCCACTTGAATTCGGGGCTGTCTAGAACCTTTTTCCATGTTATGTAAATGTTTTCATGGTTGATCTGATAATTTGGTCGGCGTTCTCATACAAAATGTGTATAAATGAAAAGATTTCGTGACCTTAGCGGGTTTGATCTGTTTGTAAAAAAAGACGAATATTGTGTTGGATGTATTTCGCTATGTTTATTTGGTTCTTGTTACCTGCTGCTTTACGAAGCACAAATTCATCTATTACACAGGATTTCTTGAAGTTTGAACACTTTTGATATAATGACCAAAATCTAAATAATATCATTTCTACTCTAAGTGTATGCGACGAGAGTGGCAAGAACGGCCATCTATTATTGCCTTTCTTTGCCTTAAGTTTGCTATTGGTACTGAGAGCAAGTGAGAAACTGTAACGTAAAATCTCTCCTGTATAATAAACTCTGGCTGTCGCTTACGGTTGCCATGGTACTGAAAATGTTAATAGAAATGACAGCGATTCATTTTTTTTTATTACATTGGGGTTTGGGGGATAGAGTGTTGAAGAGGTTTAAAGCTTTTTTAGGGTAGTAGAATGTTTTCTCCATCCAAAATCCCCAGCGAGATAACGTCCGTGCAGTTGCAACAAAACAAAGCACTTTATGAATGAAGCGTTTCCTAAACACAACCACAGAACCGATGCGTCCCGGGCTCCATTTGATCCCGCGCTGGATGCACTTCTGGTTGTATGTTTTATTGCAGTCAAGCATAACAACTCCCCGGGTGGAGTAGCGGCCGGAGCCGCACGGTCGCTTTCGTCGAATTCTCAAGAGCATCGGTCGTGAAAGAAACCAAATGGTGAATCACTTCGATTCATACGCGGCGCATTGTGACCGGAGTAGAATTCAAGCAGCCCTGATTTTCCCGCGATCCGTAAGCATTTAACTGCGCTTCACTCTTGGGCTTCTGACGGAAAGGAAGGAAGGAAGGAAGGATGGTGCAGGAAGAAATGGGGAGAAAAAAACATCTGCATTCCGGGTGTTTGCGTTGTTTTTGCCGACAGTTCTCCCCCATCCCACCCTTCCGGATGGCGGCCCGGTGAGTGCGGTTCTCGAGTTTGCGTTTGCTCAGTTGCCGCTGGAGGCTCCCGTTTCTGTCCACAAAGCTGTCCAGCTGCGCGGGGTGGTGCGCCTGTGTATGGCAAACGCATCTGTGCCGAACGTTTCTTCGCCGCTTCACTTCACCACCGTGGATAGGAGTGTTTGGGTGATGGTTTCGCGCTCGCACCGCTCATGCTCATGCCCCTGCTCATTGGTTCAGCACCCTTCGTACTTATCTTCCTGCCAGAACGTGCATATGTGAAGCATGTCCGCACCATTTGTAGCACCATTTTAATCGCGCGCGCGCACACCCGTCCCTCCCACCGCCCCCCTCCCGTTTCTGTCCGCTCTGGGTCGATCGCGAGTCTTCGGAACCATCTTCAACTGGGTGTCTGGTGTCTTCGGCGGGCGTTCTTTCGTGCTCATATTTATCACTCTCACTTTCGCAGCCCGACGGGATGCTGTGCGCTCGTACTCCGCAGTTCGTGCTGGAGGATCGTGGTGATCGGGTGAATCGACTACCCAAGCCAAGCGGGACGACCGTGCGTAGGCACTATCAAAAATTCGATTTATTTAACGACACCAAAACACGGTTCCGTGTGTTCAGTTTTGTGGCTTATTGTGAACATTTTCATGATCAATCACGTACGCCCACAAAACTAGGCCGCACCAAGCGCCCGGTGGTGATCGTCTCGGCCGAAGCGCATTGTTCGGTGGAGTTTTGATAGAACACAAGCGCCCAGCGTACGGGTGGCGGAAAACTCGTCAATATAGTGGTGCAGTATGTTTATCAAGCGCACAATCGTTAATATTTGTGGTTGCTGTGAATAACTACAGCATTGATCAATCACACACGGGTGCAGTGAAGCGTTAGCGTGCGCATCTGAAGATGAGTAACTATACGCTCGCGAATGTTAGTGATCCAGCCAGCACGGGCACAGCGGTGGCGGATGGTGTATTTTGCTCCAGTGAAATATCGATCGTGGCTGCCTCGAGTGCAACCTTTATCGCGGCACTCGGAACAATCGGTTTGTTTGTAGTCTATTTTTATCTAACTGCATCGGCGTGGCGTCTGAGGAAGAAGACGCCTAACTAACGCGCTCGGTTTTTCGATTTCATTCACATGTGACGATTTTGAAAATTTGCAATTCGCTTCCACCGGTAGGAAATGTGACGACACTGCTAGCGCTGGGACGAAATCGCCCGGTACGCCATCGGCGTCGGCAGCCAACGACGGCGTTCGTCATGTCGCTCGCCACGGCAGATCTACTGTTTTGCGTCGCCGTCATGCCACTGATGGCCCTTCGGTACGGGCGCCGACGGTGGCCGTTTGCGGCCAACAGCCTGTGGTGCATGCTGTTCCCGGTAGCACTGTACGGAACGGTTGCCACTTCCGTGCTCAGTTTGGTGGCGCTAACGGTCAACCGGTACGTGCTGATAGTGCATCCTGGCTGGTACGGTACGGTCTACCGAACGCCAGGTATGGTACCCCTGCAACTTGCCATTTGTTGGGCCATTCCGTACGGTTTAATGGTGAGTATTAACCCTTGGAACTAAGGGTAATTTTTGTCATCAAAAATTTGTGTAGGTAGTGACCACAAGACTAGTTACAGGACTAGTCACGATGATATATTTTACATTTGGTGTTTTGAAGCAAACGTTCGCGATGGAATGAAAAATTATTGAATGTGAATTTCGACGAAGGATTTAGAAGGCACAATTCATTTGCTGTTTCATTGACAACAATACCATTACGTGTTTCGTACCGATAAACCGATGCCTTTAGAAGTATTCAAACATAATTGTTTGAATCCCTTTATTTACAGTTATGCCAGTTAGCAAGCCAATAAGTAAGTGTTTCAATTTTCGACAACTTTGTGCTGCAGTTTCGCAAAAAACGTCTTCCATCGTTTGAAAACGGTATTAAAAATTATAACAGTTTTTGTACACGATAGTAACAAAAACTATCGTAGTTTCTATGTAAGTGTACCCCTTTTACATAAAAATTACCAATGCCAATATCAAAATACATATACAAACACTGTTATTGCTTCTATTTTCAACAACGCGAATATTGGGTGTTTATCGTTTCAAATGGTATCAACACAGGAAATTATTCTAAATATATATCTGCCCTTATCGTCGGTGTAAAAGTGAAAGGAGAGGATACATTTTATAATTTGCTAGTTTCAAATTTAAAACATTTAAAAGGTTTTTTTCTCACACAAAATTTCTACGCACTGTAAAATTCCAAACATAAGTTATTATAAGCATTATAAGCATAGTAAAAAATTTAAATCGCATAACAGACCATTAAACATTTTTATCATTAATACAAGTGCCTTATTGCAATCTTCAATGAGCTTGTGCAAGCATTTGAAAAAGTACGTGCATATATTTAGTAAAATATCGATCAAAATGTAATGAATCATTAACCCTAGCTGAATCTTCAATAAATCTTCATCATGTTTTAAAAAATATTATTATCTTTAAAAGATTCTATAAATGCTACACATTGCTTACACTTCCTTTCAGGCACTGCCACTATTCGAGCTTTGGGGCCGTCTAGGATTTGATGGTCGAACATTCTCCTGCACGGTGCTGCCCTCGATCAGCTCGTCGGGGCATTTTTCAGCGAGTCCGAAGAAGTTCATATTTATCGTGGGATTCGCTCTACCGTTCTGTGCGATCGTTCTATGCTATACCGCCATCATTGGCGCCGTTCGGCGTCAGCGTCGCAATATGCAGCGGTACGCCGCTAAACCACCAGTATCGCCGACATCGACGCCCGGAAGCATTGCCGCCCCCAGCAACGATGACGACGAGCGGCATCTTACGCGCACCACGGCAGCTATATTCGGGTGCTTCATGCTCTGCTTCTTGCCACTTACGATCGCGAATGTGTTGCTGGAGAACGCAGACACCGCTGGGGAGGCTGGCGACATCCATGTGCTGGCGTCAATTCTCACATGGCATTCGGCTGTACTTAATCCCTTCATTTACGCCCTGGGAAGCAGGCATTATCGGTTAGTAGTATCGTAAATCATCGTGTCAATTATACTGAACCAACGGAACGGTTTCACAATTTGGTTATGGATAAATAACACAATAAAATTGTTCTTTTACTTTTTTTTACAGAAACGCTTATTGGGCAGTCTTGCGTTGTAGCGATTGCAGAACCGCCACTTCCCAGCGAAGGATGAATTTGAACAGACATGAAGCATCGATGACTCCAGGCACCATAAAGTCCGTCAAAGTTGGCGCTATAACTGCAGACAACACAGGAAGTGGTACTCAAAATAATTCCGAAGTGTAACTTTTCCAAAGAACTAGATTCCAGGCTAAATGTGTGTAGGCTAAATAAACATTGTGTTTTTTATTCTAAACTTACGTGTTCTTTATGCCTCATGAAGAATGTATTTATGGTGTAATCTCTAACATTTGTACTAGAGCAAGCCGTCGCTGCTTTGGCAAACCGAATAATACGTTTAAATTTGTGCAAATGGTATCATAATTTGGGGGAGAAATATTAAGACTTATTTGAGGCCTTATTGTAACTCAGAAAAACTGAATATTTTTATTTTTTCAAATTGCTAACTTGAAAGTTTTGAATGATCTTTGAACGTCGGCACAAACCAAACAAAATTCAGTGTGCCAAATTCACTTCATACTCCGTCTTGGGAAGCCAATTGTCTTTTTCATGCCACGATCGAAGCCGCTCGATCTGAGAGTGATAACGGGCTCGCTATTTAAAAAGTACCCGCGAGTTGTAGAGGTGTTTCGGATTCATCCGAACAAGATTAAGATCCCCAAGATTAAGGAACTTCAAGGCAGACATCTCGACTCCATAACCACCAATACCCTCTCTAAAAGAGATTTCTCCTCTTGGCTCAATAGCATCATTAAACACTCCTGGCAACAAACTAGGTCCCAAAAAAACAACAGCTTTCTGCACTTCATTCAACAAACCACATACCCCTGGAATGGCAACAACTCCCAATCTCAACAAAAAATTCTCACCCGTCTTAGAATTGCCCATACAAAACTTACCCACTCTTTCCTTTTCGGCAAAAATCCTCCACCACTCTGTGCTTATTGCGGTACAGATATTACAGTTCAGCATCTGCTCACAGATTGCATTGATTACACCAACCTGTTAACGTCAAACTCAGGCCAGACCACGAGAAGGTGTGGTCTTCAAAGTCCCTTGTTTGTACGCTAGCAAGATTTTACTTAAGTTTGGTTTATGTCCGATAAGTGTTTGCTAAATCAAAAAGTCCATTCAACTTCCGCTAGTTCTCCTCGGTACGTAGGGAGCTATGTCGTAAGTTGGAACCCTGGGTTCGGAACCTTTCGGATGGGGACAGAAGACCCAGGAGTGAGCACCACAACGAAACTAAGCTAGAGGTCAATGTAATTCTAAAAAGAAAGACGAGACGTTCTTTGGTTCAGTTCGCAGTGTGTACTGGTTTATTCCAATTTGTTTTTTGTTAAGAACAATATTGATTTATTTCTAGGAATGTTAGTTATGCTTAAAGTAAGTTAGAAAGTACTTATTTGCTAGATTTCGTACTCCGTGGAGTGTTTCAACTAGGTGTTGGCAGGAGCCTGTTAGAAAAAGGTTTAAACTGATGATTAAACCTTCGTACAGAGGGAAGTTTGCTTATGCTGAATATCTTAATATCTAATATCTAATGGCTTAATGACTAATTCTAACTTAAAAATAAAGCTGAAAATAAAATAAAGAAAGCGGGAAATAGAAAGCGGAAAAGATAAATCTGGAAAAAAGAGAAAAAGGACCAAGAAGGGATTTAGTTTTATGTTGGTTGATTGCCTTGGCTGAACAATTCCCTAATCATGAGGGAAGAGGAGTTTTGGGTTGAGTTGCTGAGCTTGATTGAGGACAGCTCGATCTTTTATCATGGGGATGCCAGCTCTATGGGGAGTATGGGGAGTTGGGCGGCGGGAAATCTCCATGGGAGGGAGTGCATGAGTTTGTTTTGGATTTTTTGATTTTTCGAGCTATATAGCAACGCCGGGGGAGTAATCTGCCGAAAAATAATGATCTTGTTCTCAAGGGAGAGACTTGATTTGCGGTTTATGAGTGGATATAGAGTCATAAGGAGACCGAAGGTCTTTGTGGTAATATGATTATCGTGGGGTTTAAAGGACAGTTTACGGTCGATGTAAACGCCCAGATACCGGACAACAGGAGACCATGGGACAACAGTTGATGGCATCCATACAGAAGGAGTCCTAACATTTATTGTACTCATTAAGCAGTTCCTTCTGTACGGGAAAACTATCGCCTGTGTCTTGGTAGCGTTCACTTTGATGTTCCAGTTTCTAAGATACTGGGCGTAAACATCGAGCGCACGCTGTAGACCAAGGTGGAGTTGGGACACTAATTTATTGCTGATGGCAGATGATGATGGCAGTATCGTCAGCATACAGTGATAAAAAAGGTGTTGAATGCAATATCGGGGAAATTCAAAGTGTACAAGTTGTATAAGAGAGGTCCTAGGACACTTCCTTGGGGAACACCAGCACAATTTGGATATGGTTCCGATTTTGCGCCATTCAGGTATACCACAGAATGACGAGTCTGTAGATAACTTTGAATTATTTTGGTGAGGTAGCTTGGAAAGCCAAGCCTCGCCAGCTTTAAAACAAGGCCATTGTGCTAGACATTGTCGAATGCCTTCTCAATGTCCAGAAGGGCCATTACGGAAGATATTCCTGTGCGTTTGCCAGAATTGACAATGTTGACAACGCGCTGAAGCTGGTGAGCAGTTGAGTGTCCTTTACGGAAACCAAACTGCACATCCGCTAGAACATTGTTGTCAACACAGAAATCCTGCATGCGAATGTAGACTAATCTTTCAAAGATCTTGCTGAAGGCACTGAGGAGAGCAATGTTTCGGTAGCTAGTAGCTAACCGAGGGTCCTTTCCCGGTTTGGGAATGGCAATGATTTTCGACAACTTCCAATGTTGAGGAAAATATCCTAGCCGAAGGCAGGAATTGAAAATTTGGGCTACCAAAGCTATGGCTGTTTGATCAATGTTTTTCAGCATTATGTTGAAAATTTGGTCAAACCCAGGCGCTTTGAAATTAGGTGTAAATTTAATTATTTTTTGGACTTCTTCCGGAGTGGAGAGATCCGTTTCTGGGATGCGGATGGTGGAGATGGCAAGATTATCCATACAACGAGCAACAGTGGCTTCGTATGGACTGCGACAACATTCTCCAATCCGTGAAATGAATGACACTGTTGTGAACCAATGGTGGTATTGGTTACGGACGATTTCGGAAAACTTACGTAAGTCTCCAGGAGGGTCGTGAGCACTTATTAAAACTACGAATTGTTCTCGCAAATTTATGATTGTGCAGCTCTTCTATCCGATTGGAGATAATTTTCGAAAGGTTGCGGAACGCATCGTGGAAAGCCCTATTGCTGGTCCGTTGAAAACACCTGCGCATGGAGTTTTTAGTGGAGATCAACCGCTGTGTTTCCGGATCGATGCTGACGAGGTCGAATTATACCGCGTTACAAAATCTGTTTACGCTCTCCCATTTTAATAAAGTAATCAATGAATTCGTTTTTTAATCACCACCCAGATTGCCCAGAAATCTAAAATTTTCCGCCCGAATTTAGCCTCCGGCAGCTGCGTCTGTGCCCCATATTCCGGCGAGGATAGGCAGCTCGAATTGTGCGAGCGAGATGCGAGATGGCGCGAGGAACCAAAACATTATTTTATCAAGGCACGATCGGTAACCCTTGTTAACACAGTTCACTTTCAATATGGCTGCCTTGACAGACCTTGACGCACCTCCCTTACACACGCACATTGATTCGCTGCATCTTTTCGTATCTCGGGTTGTTGTGTTTTGTTTTGATCGTGTTAGGAGAGTGTTAACTTGTTTTGCTGTTGATATTTTGTTCCAGGTAACATTTAATGACTCGGATGTTTCCAACAAATGTAAAATTAGAAGCCGGCATCGGTATTCTGTGAGGTTTCTTATGCAAATTTTATTTTTCAACAGTGCGTCATCGACAATGGCAGATAATGCAAATAAAGATGGGGTTCTTTTTCAAGAGCATCTTTACTACTACCTAATAGCATTAGTTCACAGCAAATATAATTACGACGTACTGTACCACGGAGAAAAGCAAACGTATGATGCGTTGGATGACGTGATATTGAAGATTTATCCCGGTGAAGAAGCAAACATCCGCAAAGGCCTCTACTTGATCCAGGCGAAACAATTTGCCGATGAAAAGAAAACTTTTTCCATCGAGGATGTGCTGCATTACACAGTGAAAATAACAAAATACATTGATTCGTACATCAAGTACAGAAAGTCAGAGGTCTACGCACACGACGGAGCTCCAACAGAAATGATCTACTGGACATCGAACGATTTGCATACGAGCACGAAACAGTTTGTTGAAGAACATGCCAGCGAGGAGCCACATTTATCGCTGACGATTGATTCCATACGAAAATATTCTATCAAACATTGGAAGGCACTGTTCATGTACGATACGGCCCTGAAGCTTGCAGCTACGCTGTTAACAAATAAACATGAAACAGATAAGCCTCGTGCATATTTGTGCAGTTCGGTTGCCCAAGCACTTGCTCACGAAATTCTAGAGGAAGTCAACACGAATTCATCGAATGAGAACGAACAATCGACTACTGTAAGATTCAGTGAACGGTTTCTACGAGGAGATGCGAGCCTGTCGGAGAATGCGACCCAATTTAGAAAAAGCTTCATAATCGCTTGCAACATAAAGCATAACAATCCAACCACACCGTTTAACATAAACAGCTTACTTGCATTCACCTTCACTACCGATGCATTCGGTTTGAATAATCACGCCATGGGCCACTCGTCGTCTATGCAAAGCCGTATGCAGTACCGTGGACTCGATGAGGATGAATTGGAGTGGTTTTTCAATCATTTTATCTTCTACGTTAAAGTACCGAAAGCTGGAACAATGTTGGTAGCGATTAAAGAACTGTTCAACAATCAAAACATTCAATTCAACGAAAAACTGTTCGAAGAAAACTCACTAGATCGAGTAAAAGACAAACAGTCGAAACAACATTGCTACCTATCAAAACCGTATATCGAAGCGTTAATGAAATTCATCGAGCTTAAAAATAAGCTAATCGCTGCGCCACCCAAAGGAATAACGTTTAAGGAAGAAAGTGTGAAACAACTTTTCACCGAAATTAAATCAGTATTCAAGGAAGAAAACAGAAGACAGCTAACAGTAATAGCGAACACAAAGCTCGAATGGACCACGGCTCGAATAGCGCAGAAGATGGAAAATTCACTTGTCGTGAGTAAGCATTTCGATTTTGATAATGTTATGGAAACCCTTCTAGTTATTAAGTCTGTCCAGTTCGGAGATCACCTGTTAAGCGGAATACAATACATTTTACTATCGGAAATACCGAACATGGATGATTGCATGAAATCAATTCTATGTAAGCTACCCAGCAGCGTGAAAGCGATTATGATTGTTAATGGTAGCTCTGAAAGCAATACCAGTGCCGTTTCCGTAACGGACGAAATACTATTCCATGACGTGATGGTAGATTACGATGAACTTAATATCAGGCTCACTGTAGATGGGTGGAATGTGCCTATTGCCAACTTTCTTAAGTATGAATCTATTAACAGCATTGAAAAGCTTGTTGAGTTAACAAATTTGCAAGAAGTAGTGGTGAAATCAGATTTATTCGATATGAATGCAGATATGTACATAGAACGAATTTTGATTGGCGATGGCAGCAAGATAGTAGCGCATAGCGAGTTTTTAATAGCTGCACCACAAACAGTGTCCATTATTTGCGATACCGCAGGCCAAGGAAAAACAACGGAGCTCTTACAAATTGCTAGCATTGCTAAGAACATCGGAGATATTCGGTGTCTATATTTGCGAGCTAAAACAATCGCAAAAGGCGTGACAGCATCTGATTCACTTTCACCGATAGATTTCAAATCTTTAAATGGATTCCAAATCTTGGGGAGAATTTTGCACACTTCGTCAACGAGCAATTTGGTAGATGATATTGTAATACAATGGCTTGAGCAAACTCGAATCTGTTTGCTGGTCGATGGTTTTGATGAGATAGTGGAAGCGTATCAAAATATCGTGTTATCCTTCCTTCATAAAGTGTCGAAAGATGTGCCTTGCTCGATAATCATTGCAACGAGAAGTGAATCAAAGCCTTTGTTAAAAAAGGCTTTCAAAAATGCTTTCTATTACAACCTAGGAAAGTTTTCGTATGAGAAGTACTTCAACCGACTATGGCTTAGCGATACGGATAGCATTACACCAGAGTTGGAGCAAAACGTGAAGATTTTTATATCCAATTTCGATCAGCTGCTAAAAACTGCAGGTTGTACATCGTTTCTTGAAGCACCGCAGTTGTGCAAAATTATGGGAATCATTTACCAGGATCGCATCAGAAAACCAAACATCCAATGGCATAACAACTACGAGATTGGATACATTTACGATACTTTTGTGCTGAATCAGTTTGAAAACATCATCCGGGGAAAGTTTGATGAAACGGATAAGCTGCACGTATGGGCAAAGGCATTAATGAAAAACGATTACTACACCAAGCATGAGCAACTTGCGTATGAGCTGGAATACAACTGTTCAACAAATATGGACCATTATCGAGAACTAACAAACTTCGGTTTAATATTAATCCAGTTTGATTCTACTGATTGCGTAGAGTTTATGCATCGTACGGTGATGGAATATTTTTTGGTGCGCGTCTGCATGCTTGGGGATGTGAGCAATGAGGAATTTCTATCCTTCATCAAGCGTTATTTTTGTGTATCGCGCACTAACCTTGCTGACAGGTTGATTGATTTTTTCTTAATCGACAGAAACTGTCCTTCTTACAATAAAAAACGTATCATAGGTTTGTATTTGCACAGCAATTCAAATATGCTGGCAACGTGCATCAGAATGACGTTAAACAATGCAACATTCAATACGTTAAGATTGTTGCTGTCTGTAGCGCCAAAAAGTATGCTAAAGAAATTATGTTTTCGATTTGGAGCTACTGTTCAATCGGTACCTAAACAGTTTTCCGATACTAACGAAATCAATCTGAAGCGTCTTGGAGAGAGGCAGATGATACTCCTATTAAATGCCTTGAAAGATTGTGAGGATGACGATGTTGATGAGGATAGCGATGACGACGATGGTCTGAACATACTGCAACGAATGTTATTTGAAATGAATTTCACCGAGGAGGATACTTTGGAGGTGGCTTTAAGAAAGCCATTTTCTGAGGTCTTTGATTGGATTGTAACGTACTGCACTACGAATTTCTGTTCATTTATGCGAAATTATTTCAAGATGCGACTTCCACGGTATGCAAAAGCTATTATTAGACACTGTTATGCTGAAAATAAGGATAAAATGATCGATAAAATTGTAAAATTTTGTAGGGATAAGCTATCTAACGAAATCGTTCGAACCTTTCTCGAAAGTTTTGATTTATTAGAAGTTCTTATCGAGAATATTGGTGTTATACCACAAGGGAAACAATTTAAGGAAGACGATCGGAAAGATTTAACAGGAAAAATAATATCATTTTTGGACTCATACTTAGACCAAGACACACTACGAGGTCTAAAGGAACGAAACAACCATAACGTGGAAACAGTGCAAAATGAGGTTGTAAAATCTGTACTAAAACAATGGATTAATGAATAATGATGTAAAAACAATTACTCTATGTTATTACATAAAAAAATTCACAATATTTATTTTATTTGGTTCTTTTTTATTCTATACATTATTCTATGCACAGACAATACCATCCCGCCTTAACTTAGTTCGTTAGTAGTAGCTGGATAGTATTCGTAGTTATGATGTAGTAATAACACGGTAGTATTTCCTACCAATAACCAAAGAAATGCTGTTCTGCAACCTTTTCGATAATCTGAATAGTCTTTAAAAATTAAAAATATGTTAAGACTCTCATTCATCACTGTAAATTATAAAAATAAATAGAAAGATGACAAAAATTGTTATACTACTCTGCAACACATCAGGTAGCCGCAACGCTATGTATTTGCTTTAAATACCTTGGTAAAATTTGACATTTTGCGCAAACTAGCTATGACAGCGTCTACGTAAACAAAACACGATTGGAAAATACAACTGTTGCTCCTGCAAGTTTTTATGCGAAAATGTCCAAACAATTTGTTGGTTTTTCTGACGATGATATCTTTAAGATCACCCGACAAACTACTGCGAAAGACACGGGTATGTATTGATGTCTTATTATAGTTGTGATTCAGTTGGAAGTGTAAGTCAAAATGGTATTGTTTGCAGCGAAAGAGTTATCGCGTCCGCACAATAGACAACCCAAAGCGCCGCCGGGTGCGGTGAAATTTGTTCCACCACCATCAATCGTTGACGGCAACAACCTCAGCTGTGTCGATACTAGCATTTATCCCCAACATCCAATCCAGCAAGCTGTCGTGTTCAAACCACTTCCCGTAATGATGAATGCTCCCGAGGACGAGTCGATTCTAGTGCTTCCGAATCAACCGTTAGCGAGCCGAACATCAGAGCCCGTTATTGCTACCAGCACACCGGGAGTGGCCGGTATGCGCCCAAACCCGAACGATGTGCTTACGCCGTTCAAAGGCATGTCGCTGAAGGACTTCGAGCAACAGCGAAAGCTGATGGAAGAACAGAACAGGCAGAAACGCGAAATTTTACATAAAGCAATAGAGCAACAGTTAGTATTTGCAGGTATTTCATCTTAAATATATCTTCATTTACTTTGATTATCTCTTTTACGTACAGTGCCCAAAAAACAGCAGCGGAAGCAAGTAAAATTCAGGAAATTAAATCAGAACTTAACAAGCTGGATTCCGAGCTCGCCTCGGACGTAGCGATTCTACGCAAACAGATAGATGCAGCAAGCTTGCATTTTTCCAACGTAGAGTAAGTTGCCTATTAAACTATCTATTTGTAATAAAATTTTATAAAATCTCTTATTTTCCAGAAAAAATTACCTGAACATTGAAAATCTGTTTCTGAAGGCCAAAGTTGAACTACACCAGGCACTGGAGAAGAAGGAAATGCTAACCGAGCATCTGTGTGCAATCATCTCCCATAACGAAGAACGGAAGGCAAAGCGTTTGTCGGAACTGATGGAAAAGGTAGGAATTTCCGTGAATGGTGACTTCGACGATACAATAAATGGTAACAGCTCCTGTGCTACGGACGGTGCTCCCGAATCAGACAGTCTACCACCAGCTACCAACTGACGTGTTTTTGGCTTTGACGTTGCGTCTAGTTCATGTTGTGATAAAGCTCACGAATGGTCAGCATTAACTACTAACCAAATCTGATAAAAAATCTCTTTTACATTTGGTCCATTGGATCCTACATTTGTAATTCCAACCCGTACAACTAAACGCACACATCGCCGAGAAACTCTTGCCTATAATGCATTTTTAATCGTATCTTTATTCCGGTGAATTTTTTAACTATGTTCTCTTATTGTTAGATACACAAAAACACAATACTACACGAAAAGCAATATAAGCATTAAGAATGTACTGTACTCACAACCACACGTTAAAGTATTGTAGAGTAATGTAATAATTTTGATTCAGCATTAACAACAATGAAATAGAGTTCTGAGGGGAACTTAAATAGGAACAAAAAGTTATAATGTGTTTAAAACCCATTGATAAAGTAATTAGCACTGCGAATACTGTGCGCTTGCTTACGCATATTTGCTCGACAAGGTATGCATAGGCGACCAACATTACTTTATTTGTGCATTATAAACATAAATATTATTCCTTATCGATCCTTCAACCATTGGATATTATAAACATTTTCTGTTACACAAAACATGACATATTAATATCATCCGTTTTTTCTTCTCGTAGAAACGAAGACAATAACTATGAAAACGTAAGAAAATTCGTTGAATGTGTTGAAGAAGCAGGGCACATATTGTAGAATGCGGTGCATTTTTTGTATCACCAAAAGAATGAGGTATATTTATCTTGATGATGTTGTTTAACATAACAAATATTGTACTACTGTGTATGCGTAAACAAGCCGGTATTGAAATATACGTTTATTTTGAATATAATTCATGGCAAGGCTTCATGGTGTACCGTTTATCTAACGAAATTTGTTCGAGATAAGTAGTTTTAATAAGCATTACTATCAACAAGAATCCGAAAATATTTTTAGGAGTCCATTTTGACTTAAGACTTACCAAATGTGTTTAGAAAAAAAAATTGACGTTTCATTATTGTATCATTATATTCATTATGATTATGTTGGACTAAAACTTAACTTATCAAATCGTCATAAACTCTTCCGAATTTTCAGGTTTTATGTCTAAGGATGTTGCAATCAAAGTTATTAGATTGCATTTCCTGCGATTTGTTGTGTCGTATTCAATGAATCAATTTCTCCGTATGGGATTGAAATCACTGAAAGAAAAACATTGACATCGAACGAACTTGAACGAACTGGAAACTGGAACGAGTTATGATCCCTATGTAGAAAATCTTATCGAATGAGCGAAAGCAAAATTGAAAGTGAACCATCTCAGCGTACAGTCTTCTGTGTCAGCAAAGCTCAATGCGAGATGTTTTCGTGTGGAAGGGCAACACTTGCTGGAGTCGGCAAAATGCACCTAATGAGCGATTGATTACGCTCCTACGCTGCCAGTCTAGGTAGCAACTCTTTGGACTACTTTGGCCGTATATGTTGGTACTCTTTCCTTGTATTTCTTTGCGATTATAGACCGTCGACCGTTTCTGCTGATCGAATGGCCCGTGATCGACCGTACTGGTATCCGGGTGGTTCCATACGTAGCGTCCGTGCCGGTGTATGCAGTGCGCTACTTGCGCTACCAGTTTTACTCCCGACAAATCACCACCACTCTCGATGGTGACATGCGACGCCGACGTCATTAAAACTGCATTCGATCGAGAATTATAGTTTATGTGTGCGTATTTCGTCTAGATGTGGCGTTCAGCGTAAACGGCTTAACAGCAACGCGGAAACTAAGCCGTATGGTGCAACGTGATTTGTTGCATAAACTCATCATTTAACTGAGCTGTACTAATAAAGTTCTTACCTTGGAATCTTACAATTATTTATAATAAGAAATTATCTAAGAAATATGTATTTTTTTTACATTTCAATGAGGAGTTGAACATGACATTTTTGAACCATTTTGACCAACAAAACTCATGTTAAATTTTAGTTGTTGATTTAATTTTGATGTTGATGCTGAATTGTGATATCATAACGTGGCCAACCGAACGTATAACGTCGAAAAAATCGTCCAAACTAATATAGAATCTTAGCTCTTTCAAACTTTTAGCACATCTTGCACAAAACGTGTTTCGAACGATGTAATAAACTATCTCTTCGTTACTTCTATTTATTCTATTCTGTAAGTTCGTTATTATCTATTCAATTCGTATTGTTTTGATTTTTTATTTTGTAGGAAATGTATGTGTCTTTTTATGTTGTGTCTGAAAGAATTGCAAAATAAATGCTTATATAAAGAAAACTAGAATATATTGTGCAATGATATGCTTATTTCTTCATCGAAAATTTTTTGTTAGCTCTAAAAAATAATTATTTTATGCATCGAATTGTAACCGAAACGAACAATCACAAATTTTACATGCGAATCTTCTTCAGAGAATCGTTCGGAAACATTTACGAATGCTTTGGGAATAAACACCAACACAAGCATTTGCTCCCAGCATACACGTATGTTAAAAATGAGAGAGTGAGAGAAAGACGAAATCATCCCTCTCTTCGAGCAATATTGCACTATGGGGCTTCAGAGCTTGCGGACTGCTTGCTTACGAGTATTTTAAAAATAATACGAACGAAATAGTCTATTTATTTTTATGTTGGATACATGATTTATTTTATAAAGTGTAGAAGGTGCAATTAGTTTTTTTCAAACGTAATAAAGCTATACTGGAAGGTGAAAACTAACGAATTATTTAACTAAAGACTAATTAGTTTAAGAAAACATATATCACAAAAAGCCAAAACTTGTGTTTTAAATTATTAAATCGCACATTATGAAAATTCTAAAAAAAATACATTACATTACGTAAAATACAAGAATCAACGTAAATACAAAGTCGGACATGTAAACCAAGACCGATACAAACACTTATAATATTGCTAATGCAGAAAGCAATCGAGAAAAATAAAAAGTAGTGAAAAATTTGTCAAAAAGTAAAAATATATTCTCCAATAAAAGAAATGCTATAGCGAAGCAGTGCGAACTGTGAAGCGCATCATCCACCAGCGTAGAGCAAAAAAGCCCGGGAGTAAAACTATTTGTCCAAAGCAAAGCTCGCTGCTGCACACCTGTAAACCAGCGCGTGTATGGTATGCAGTTTGAGCTTCTGTTGCCACTCTCGCTTGAACTGCGTACCTTGTCGGTTGTGCCCGTCTCGCGGTCGGTCCTCGTAACGGCGGTGCCCGTCTGTGTCCTTCGTCGGTGCCGGAAACGTTCCACACACAAAACCAAAACAACCGGGTGCGAATATCACTTGTGATCGGAAGCGTTCTCGGGCTCGAGTTAGTTTTGCGTGCGATGTACACTTGTTGAAGGTGGGTTTGCATTGAATAAATCTCCGATAGTAACACGGTTTGAGTGCGATCCTGAAGCATTCGGGATGCGATTGGTCGAGTGCTGAAGTGTGCAAGTTTTCGTAGCTTGCAGCGTTTTGTTCTGAAGTGAGAAAAATCGTTCACAAACCACGAAACGTGCTTCGCGTGCCGCGCTTATCGCGAGTGTATGTGTCGTAACGATACCCAGCGTCAAGTGGTAAGTTTTCTGCCTTCAGCAGGCGGGCTTCAAGCTGTTGCGGTGCGGTGCAGTGTTTGGCGGCAATTTTTTGTATCCTCTATGTGTGTGCGACGGTGAGGCTCTGGTGGGCACTGGGCACTCTCTAAACAGCGTAGAACACAATTTTTACGATAATTGCGTGCCTGCTTGCGGGCTACTCTTTTTTTGCGTGCTGCTGTGTGTTTGTTGTGTTTTTTTTTTTACTACAGGCAGTGCGTTTTAGTTGCAGCAACAGTTGGGGAGATTCACATATGATGAAATCAGAGTGTGTGTGTGTTTGTTTTATGGGCCTTCTTTTTTACTATTTCAAATGTGTCGATAAAAGCAACGAACAACCCGCCAGTACTGAGAACCAAAAATGATAGTGCAGCTGAATAAATAACTAAGAGAACACAAGCACTGTCAGGCGTATTGAAAACGGTTGAAGGTTTTACGTTCATTTTTAGAATCACTTGTTTGTTTAGTAACAAACGATCATTTCTTCTACGAGCCTCACACTACAGTGTTTCGATTAGCTAGTAGAGAAATAGTGCGTTATATTCGCCGAAGCAATAGTAGTAGTAGTGAGGAGCCATCATTATCATCATCACTGCCATTAGCAGCACGTTCGGAAAACGATCACGGTCGTTAACAATGTGCGTTAGAAGTGGTTACATCGCCTCGGAACGTCCGACCCCGATGGGCTTTGTGGCTATCAGCGACTAACCACCACCGCACATCACCAGGTGTCGATAGAAGTGTGTGTGTGTGCGTGCACGAATGTGGTGAAAAAAAAACAAGAGGCTGCGGTAAAACAGCGGATGCGACTTACGACGTGAAAAACCGATTTCTTCATCTGCGAACGAGTCAAAATCCCAGCCGAGGCGAGATCCAAATGTCGCCGTGTTAACGAGACCCTCCAAGTGCGGCAAGTGGTTACCACCGTGGCTCATTTTGTGTCTAATGATGCATTGCATCTCTCGCGGTCTCCGGTCCGGTGACACCTCCCTGTCGCCCTGTGCGTGACGATCTCGATCTCAACACTCCGAGAGCAATCGAACCGGCGGCGATCAACATGGTCGTTTCGATGGATGAAATGTTTACGATCGCTGTGTGCGTTTTACGATAGTGACGGTGTGTTAGAGCTAGGCTAGGCGATGTTCGAGGCGAGACGGGACGGGTGGTTGTGCTGGATTTGCCATCATGTTATTGACGATCGACTGGTTGTTTGTGCAATTGTGCACTCGCGCTCCTGCCACTGCCACTGACGAACAGCGAACACAAATGATCCCGTGAAATCTACACACAGGCAGTAAATGTTGCAATGAAACTCATCAACGCATCGACAAAAGTCATGAGACTGATGGACCATCAAGTGCGATCGAATTAATATATGATCCCGAAATTCGATGGCAAATTATTGCACAGGTACGTCTGAGAAGAGGAGGTAAAATAAACGAATAAACTATTTTCATGAACGTTTCGGCTTATTTCCTTTATGAAATACTTTGGGTTTGTGTGTTTTGATGGTTCGTTTTGTGTTTTTGTTCATTTGAATGGATAATTGGATATTTTTTTTCATTATAGCTTAAATAATGATAATTAAATCTCATACAAAAGGACGAATTTAGTTGGACTTTTATGTTCTGGAAAAGCTCCATGATCAGGCTTTTAATATTATTTTATCTGCTACTACCGTTAGTACTACTTGAAAGCCAGGATCGCGAGTTAGCTTACAGATTTATAATGTTTCTTTGAACTACTGTTCTTAATATTTTTGAGCTTTTGAACAAGCGCTTAGGTAGGTTGTTTAAACTCACAGGGATATGAAATACAAATTTGGTTAAGCTTGTTTGTTGGTCCGCTAATATCCTTCCTGGAAGAGCATGCATGATATCAGAAGAACGAGAAAAAAACGCGTTAAATATCATGTACCATATTTATCCCGTGTCGTGAAGAAATCAACCCGCTTCTCACCAATAGAGATGATCCCAATGCCAGAATAAAACATCAAACGGCATAACAAAAAACATGCCAACCAATATATGCTTCACAACATGCTGCTTTCCGGTCCATCGGGTCCTGTCCCGTGTAGCCGGGACAGTTCAATATGATTAAGGAAATTCCAAGAAGCATATTAGAAAAAAAAACACACACGCACAAATCAAACTCGCTGCCAGTGGCCGTGTTTAAATGGCTCGAAAACAAATGTGAAGACACTATTTATCCTTGAACTGGTTTTTCTCTGCACCGCAACGGGGGAACCCTTTCATCGTCGTAACAAGATTAAGAGCTTCCCTCAGCAGTTTTTTGTTTCATATTTCAACCTGTGTTAAAAATGCAGCCCGTTTAGCGCATTAGGTTGTTACACAGGTAGAAGCTTATTTTCGGGGGAAGAAAACATGAACCATAATTATGGGAATTTCTTCAAGGTAATAGAAGGTTTTCCACATTTTTTTTGCTTCGGACTCTTTGGAATTCATAACTTGAAGGTTATTATTTCATGAATTTTGGTTAAATTTTTAATCGAACTTAAGACAACTCTACGCGAGTTTATTTGCTCGTAATCTTTTAGATATATGTTTTTAATTCTTCAGTTTATATACCTATACATAGCAACGTACAATTCAAAACAAACACTTGCATGCTCCTACAACAAGGGCTGTTTCTACCAGAAAAGGTAGCCTTTCTTCCCCGTGTATATTCTTACCTTCCGAAACGGTTTGTACCGAAGAAGGTAAAAGCTGGATAGAATCTTCACTTTCCGGACAGGAAACGAACTCGGTCAGCAGGTGATCGCTGCCTGGGAAGCCCTTGCCCTTTCCGTTCCCGCTGTGTCTCAGTCTGTCTGGCTGGCTGGCTGGGTTTTATATTCCCCCTTTTGCCCAGGGTGTTGGCACTGGTCATCCCGAAACAGGGCTCAAAACAGAGTCCCTAAAGGTTTCGGGGGCGCAAAATTGCCGCTTGCTTCTTTGCGCCGTTTGTGTAATGCTACAGTAATGCTTCTTCCTTCCTTACTTGGCTTTTTTTTAGGGGTTTTCTTTATCTTCAGCTCGTTACGATCGCATCGCATCGTTTCCTCTTCGCCTGGGCGCCAGTTCACGGCCCAGCGCGGGGAATGGCGATGCGTGAACGCATGAAGTAATTATGAATTATTCACCACAATTCTACTCGAATCGTTCTGCTGTTAAAATAAAAAAAAATCGACGCTTCAGATCGGTTACTTTCAAACCCGAAAGACGCACCGGTATTCAACGCTCCTTCGGCCGTGAGGAAAAAACATGGACGAGGGAGCTGCTAGCGACCCGAAAGTGACACATAACCCAGTGTGTTGTATGTTTGGAAAAGGCAAATATAACGACATCGACCGTGGCCAGTAACAACGGCCACGATTGAGGTTTCAGGTACCATTTCCAGAGGCACGGCCCAACCATGGTAGCTCGAGTCAGCATTGCTTCCGGCATAACGATTCGCCCACACACGCATACACGCACGCAGCAGGTGCATTGTGGGCAGGAAGCACTTCTTCAATCCCATGGGATTCATTCGGGTGCAGCGGTTGAACGTTTTCAACCAGCTCATGCGTCGGCACCATGCGTCGAATTGAATGGAAATTGAATTCTCCCTTCACGTTGGAGGCCCGTCCTACCGTGGTTCTCTAGCCGGAAGGTCACTACCGGAACGATTAGTTGACAAACTGGGGTCAGGTCTGTTAAATTTTCCAATCAAAATCGGAAAAAACACACCACTCCATGTGTGACTTCCGAGTGCTCGCAGCGCCAGTCTCTCGTGGGTTATTGAATTTTTGTAACCTTTGCTAACCTTACTGATTTCGGGAGCTGTTACGGTTGGTCACCCACACGGCCCCGTATTGGGCCCTTGGGGATGGAACGGCTAAAACGGAGAGGGTTCTTTCAATCGTTCGGCCTTCATTTTTATGTTACTATTGATCCGTTCTGGTTGCATTCTGTCCTAAATCGGTAGAGGGTATTTTTTATCGGCACTTTTATTGAATTATGCACATTTGTGTTTGCACATTGAAAGAAGGATTTAAATTGAATGAGGATACGTATTTTTAACACACGCTCCTTTTCGTGCTCTTATCGAAAAGCGTTTTCATTGTTTCCTGCTAGAAAAGTAATTTGATCTTCAAAGCGATCAATGTTTTTTCTTTCTCCTCCTTTTCCTTTAAAAATAATGGTTCCATCGAAAACAATAATACAACGAATACGTCTATTCAAAATAAAACTTTTCTCCATATGCCACCAAATATAACACTCGAGAAATAAACCCAAATAACACACGAAAATGGAGAAAGTTCAAACGAACTAATCGGTATGTTTTCTTACACGCTCGCCAAGAAACAAACAGGATAAAGGAAGGAACAGGATCACTACTCCTGTGAAGGGTCTCGCACAGAATAATAAAAAAAAGGGTCACACATGGCACATGGTGTGCATAGTTTATTGTTTTAATTGGATCGGAAACCCGACATGTGCGTCTTTGCCACGAAAACATGCGGTTTGTTCGTTACCTCCGACCCAGTGAATCGGTTGGGATGATCGTTTTACTGTTCAATTATCATTGTAATAGAGCGTAACTTCATCGGTGGGATTGGTTTACGCTTTACTGGACAGATTAACATATCTCGAAATAGTAGCTTAAAATGATATTAGAAAAAGCAACAAGGCAATGCTGTCGTTTGGTATATCTCGTAACAAAGTTTTGATATGCTTTCTTGTATTCTTTAGTTGCATAAAACTCGTAAGCTCAAGATCAAAATGATTTTTATATAACTTTTTTATTTACTTATGTCAAGTTACGATCATAAATATATGATTTGAATTATAATTATAATTTTTTACATAAACAAAATAAAACAAAATTGATCATAAAATCACTTCGATACTTCATTGTCCATGCAAGTTAAAAGTGTAAATAAAATAATGGAAACGTTTTATTGTTTTTTTTGTTCTCGTTGTGTACAAATGGGGGTTTATAATCCTCTCGTGATCACTAGGGGATAAAAGTGAGCAGTAGGCCTCAATCATCTATTGAACTGATATTTCTATTAATTTTATTCTTTCTTAAACAACGAGTTCCTCGACTACTCAACAACAAGTTCCTAACGCACCTAACATGAAACGGGTTAGGTTAGAAAGCTACGTTTCAAATGATAACCTAAAAGACGCAGTGAAATCTTTCAAAAAATGTTAATACTCGTTAAATGCGTGTTCATTAGTACATCTTTAGAAGAATATCGAATTACACGGTCTGCATAGGAAGACGCCAAAACCAGACACTCGCATCCGTATGAAAAACATAGAACCAAGAGTAAGCTCTCAGTGCTCGCGTTAACCACAATTTCGCTACGGTCATCATACTTATAAACCAATTAATTCCCAGCTGACTATGAGCCACGGTTTGACGATGACGATGACGATGACGACGACGGTATCTGGTATTTTTCGTCCAGCGAGGGTAAGACCCCCCGTTCACGATCAAGGCAACCACCGGAACGAAGATGAGCCTCCGCAAACGGCGGTTACCGCTCGGGGAGGCGAAGAGGGAGAATTTGTACTTCACCTAAGAAGCGCGTCTGGTGTGAGACAGCAGAAAGAAATAAACGAATGGCTAAAACCGGCGGTCCTGCTCGCCTAAGGCAACGGTCACCGTAAGGAAGCCGAGGCAGCAACAACAGTCGCAAGTTCACGGACCGTTTCTGCCCATTTCCGAAGCTGTCGCTGTCCGTGTTGAAGGTTCCGATGCCCGGGAAGCGGCACCGTCGGATGAGTCAATCGGAAAGACGCACGAATTGCGAATTGAATGTTAATTGTGCTTTGTAAGTGGCGATGGCCATTAACATACAAACCGTGGCGCACCACGTCATGTGCACGCGCTGTGCAGCAAGGTGCATTCGTGCCGCATGTGACAAACGTTTCGGGATGAAGATGATCCACTTGTCGCTGTATCACCGTTCCGGTGAGGTCATCGGCATTCGCGGTTGGACTCAATAGCACATTCCAGGACACCAAAAGTAATTAAAGCAGTAGTTTTTGTGTGTTCCATTTTACAGCAGGCTTCCGGTTTCCTCGATGTGTGCAATATTTTCGAACATATGATACACTTCACTGAGCACACGAACATGATTGGGTGTTAATTCATCGCAGTTCATCTGATCGCTTGTTTCGGTGTCATCGTTTGGGCGGAAGGTTGTATGTAATTATATCCCAATGATCGTATTATGTGCCGAATAGGCCAACGAAGGTGTTTTGGGGTTTCTTCCTTACGGAAATGTTTGCCACCGCTTACCCCCTCCCTCCCATGCGTATCGATCGGTTTGGTGAGGTGAATAAATTACGCGACCACGAACCCTACTGCTCGTGCTTCAAATGGAGCGCCACGCGGGGATCTTCGTACCGATCCCCACCTCACCATCTATTGCTTTCGATTGGACTGCTTCCTTCGCACCCTCCGGCCAAGTTCGTCCTCCCCATCGCACCAGTCACGAATCGACACGCTGCACAAGCGGATAATTGTTGATTTACCGCCAGCCACCAATACGCCCGGTGATTTATTACCACGTGGAACGGTTAATCGTTTGATTATAGGAAAGTGATTGGCTTCGTTTTCGGACTGACCCGTGCCATTTTCCCATGAACCGTCAAGGGAGGGCCGAATGTGGTCGAATCTATTCCTGGATGGCCGTTCACTCAAATCGCAGAAATAGGCTACGCTACGACACGGGGAATAAATAAAAACGGAGGCATCGCGTTGACTTCTCTGCTTTTAGGCAAACCGAAATAGACAACCCCATTAACAAGCTTATCTACCGCCGTAGTAGAACGGCATGAGCTGGGCAGATATGATATTAGCTTTCCCAATTGCACCACAGGTTGCTTACGTAATAAGAGCGAGCTGGGGAAAAATAGGCCGCCCAGAGCAAAACTATTCTGTGTATAATAATGATAAAGTTGTGGTTTCTTTTGGGACTTCCGTAATTATGGTCCCTTGGGCTATTATTTGGGGAAGCTTCTTTGATCTTGTCTTGTGTATCGGCTTGGTCGAAGATGGGTTGAGTAATAATGCGAAGTTGCTCAAAGTATGATTCAACATCAAATCAATTTAGCATTGACTTCACATCAACTTTATCTCGGAATGGTTTTAGCCTAGGTATTTAATAAAACGATTTAAAGTATTGGGATGGTTTTTTCGATTTATTTTAAACTGACAAAATAGGCATTATAAACTAGTATTTTTTCAAACATCAACTAGTATTTATATTTTCAAACATCAACTTCAATGCGCCAATCGGATGTAAATTTCAGCCAGAAGACGTTTTGTTTAGTTTTCATATTATTTACATATAAAAAACAACATAGCTAAATACATAAACACGTTAACGTTAGTTAAGTTGATTAAAACATTTTTATTTATGGCTTAGGTACACTTTAAGTGTGGTTTACGATAACTATTCAAAGGGCTACGAATATCACATACGCGAGATACGTCTTACTTTCCGCACCAATGAACTCATTTCAAATGATTAATTGCTAGCATCTCATTGAAATTTCATGATGTAAAGCTCATCGAGAGCCCTGTTGCTCACCCTCTCATTGAACCGTGAACACTACGCCATAAAATTAAATAACGACATCACTTTGCCGCATGGAAGTTAATTTTAATTAAGAAACTTTTGCAAGAAAACACCACACCGGAAAGCACGCAAGAATATTTTTATAAATCTGTCCCCGTATCGGCAGATGACCATCGCCTTGGTCCCCATCACCATGCATTGCTTCTTTTAGTGGAAGTTTTTAATAAACTTTCGCAAACAAATTCATTCTATTGCAAAGCGAAGAGCACGAGCGCGCGCGCGCGCCAAGTTCTCACGTGGTAATCGATAAAGTTTTCGCGGTCTTTGTGCTGACGGTTTGCGACACCGTTTAGGCTGGCCGTCGATGCGTGTGGTTGCGTGTGAGGTGCGATGGTTTGATGGTGTGAGAGTTGTTAATTTGTTTTCCGTATAAATCAATTGTGAAGAAGTTTTGCTGAAGGACGCAGTTCTTACCTCGCAGAAGATGAAGCGATGTTTGCCTTTGTACTAAAGGTCATCACGGTGGCTGGAATGGAGACGATCGTGGTGTAAGGAGAGTAGAATGTGTGGGCAATGTTTATTTCCTAATTTGGAACATTTTGATTTTACCTTTACGTGTAACAGATTTACTTACAGTATGGTTTAGAATATGAGTAAACTTAATAAAAATAAAAATATATTCTATATGTTCCTTCTAAAAGCCTTCTCAAGCGCGTTATTAATCGATTCTCTGTTTTTCATAGTATTTCAATAATTTATATCATATTTAATCAAACTTATTCACCACAGACTTTTGTTGACGAGAATGCTACGGGTATTTTCACCGATTAAATACGTAAAAATACGATTCCCTTACTGTAAAACCAAACCCATCGATTTGAAACATTATGTGACGGTGTTATAATAAGGCGACCTGGCCATCAAATCTGTCTAGTTATCTATGCTGATAACATAACAAGCTTGACAGTGTAGGTTTTTACGCTAAGAATAAGAATTTTATCTGATTTATAATTATCAAAGTAAAACTAATTATACTTCCATTTCTCAATCAAGTATTTGAAAGCCAATGAAAAGTTAACTACAAGCTAGTTATAGCGTGCATTAAACCGATCTATTATACAGGGTTTCGAGTCATATAAGGGAGTAATGGAATCGGTAGAGAGAATGTGTCAACCGGTAGAGAGAATGTTGCAG
>KI915069.1:514998-525694 GCA_000473445.2 Anopheles farauti
CTGCAACATTCTCTCAACCGGTTGACACATTCTCTCTACCGATTCCATTGCTCCCTTATATGACTCGAAACCCTGTAAGTACCCTATCAACCTCTAACAAACGTGTGATATCAAAAATCACGGAGCACTAGATTCATTCGTTTGTTGTACAAGCGCAGTCCAGAATGAAGGTATTTTAAGAATATTTATTTTTTATCTCAAATTAAAAGATTCTATTGGAAAACAATTTTTATGCAGAGAAAACGAACACATTGCCCGTTGTTTACACTATTTTCATCAAGTGTAAATAATGCTGTGATAAACAATTGTTAAATGCACCTTTCAGCCGCAGTATTGACCGTAAGCCATACGGTGGAGTTTTCGGCACGGTCCAATTACTGTTCAAATTCATAAACACCGATCCAGAGGGTCAAATAAAAGGCTCACGCTTCTGTGATTTTCGAACGCATCACTGCAATAACGCACTAGGGTCAACCAGTCAAGTGTTGTTGGGTGTGAAAATGAAACCCCTTCCATACGCAATATCACCATATATCCACACGACATTCACGCTCGTTTAAATCCCGCGAAGTAGGCTTTGCTAGGCATTTGGATGGTGGCGCGTGTGAGATGCATGAGAGGTTGTAAGCGGGGAGCCCTGTCCCATACCTTTCGACGTTGACCACCGAGAGTGTGCCTCGGGACACGCGTAATGAGCGTAACTCATCATTTGATGTGGATTGGCTTTTCGCGATGGCTTTCGTGGTCCATCATACCCCGCGGAGGTCGGAGGTTGGCTAGAAGTGGTGGCCGGAAAATAATCGACCATTTTGCGCATACAAACACACGGACGGGGAACGCATTTTTTTTGTTACAGTGGCCGTTTTGTTTGGTCGTCTCGTTGTTTGCGTCTCACCGTGCCGTTTTGTGTGTTCCGCCGCTCACACGACGACCAGCACGCTCCAGCGTTCGTTTGGGGAGGTGTCCACCGTCCGAAAGCGTCCATTGTTCGCGTCCTCCGCCGAAAGATGCAACTAACACAAGCTGTTCTTTTCGGGCGCGTTCTTTCTCTCTCTCTGTCTTTCTCATTCCTGTCCCTACTATGGGGACCATCCGAGTGGGGTAAAGTACACGCAAATCGTTCATGTGAGTATGGGAATAATTGTATCGGGTGCTCGTTGTGTGTGAAGCTTCTCGCGGTTTTAAAGGTTGCTGCCGAGGCTACCACAAGATGATGAAAGCTTTCAAATGTGAGACCTGCCATGGCAGAGTAACTTTTTTGTTGACTCGTGCTGCAGTTTCCAAATGGTTTGAATGGTTTTTGCTGGAATTTACTGAGTTGATGCGGAGTGCAGATTTATTTTTTCTACCTTGAATACTCTTTACCGTTGCCGTTTCGAATAAAGGCTCTGAAGACGTTAATAAGGAGAAATTCACATTCAGTGACATTAATATCAACGGTCAACAGTTCTGACGTGCTGTCGTGAGTTTGGTGCAAAAGAGCGAAATGAATTTTCTTACAAAGAAGTTTAAGCCTCTGAAACAATTTTGACGCAAATTTACAAGAATTGTTATATAGAGAGAAAACTCCAACAAATAACCATTTTCAAACATCGTTTGAACTGCTGTAATTTTTTATTATTGAGTCAATTTACCGAAATGTGTTATTCGAATTCAAATTAACTTTAAAATCATCTACGAATTATTTTTTAAAATTGGAATATAATTCAACATTTTCTCGTGCTGAAACTCTCGCAAAACACTGTATCTGTTCACCTATTGCTTTATTATGAAGAAAAAAAATGAGTATGAAATGGTTCAAAAGATGTGATTTAAAAAAGGTGAAACCAAATGTTCCTCGAATTCTCGATCTTCGAATTCCAAGATCATTGAATATTTTAGAAAAAGGAACCACGAGACTTTGTATAATTTTTCCTGGAGTCCGAAATATAAATTGCCAGAAAAATGGCAAGATGCTTTGAGTTCTTAAAACTGAAGCGCCAAAACCCGAGTATATTAAAAAAAAGAAATCAGTATCGTACTGGAAGTAATCTAATAAATATGGCTCAAAAAACATTGTAGTTGTGAAAACGTCTTATTTGCTGGAGATTTAGTACATTAGCAATATTTTAAACGAGTTAAATACAAATGAAAAATAATAATGTAGGAAACATAATTCGAAAGACCATTGTAGGATAAAGATCAACCAGTTTTCATATTTAACACGGAACGATTTTTAAATTCCATTCACTTTATGCTTACATTTTCTAGAAACTTGTTATTGCAACTTGTTTTTGATGCGAATGATCACTTGTTTTCCCGTCCTCGTGTTTTGTCTCCAGCTACAAATTAGCTTCCCGCAACTCGCTCCCTCCCACACCACGTTGCATCCGGACACGTGCAGTGAGTGTGTTATTAAATATGGAGCGACAATGGGACGGCAGGGAATATGTTCGGTAAACACACATTAGCGACCGGGAACCAGACAAAAAACTGGGTCGCCATCGAAAGGAGAAGTGGTTCTGCGGAACGGAGCCGACAGGCAGCATCTGATAGGCAACCTCATTGACACTTGTCGCCCGGCGTGACGTCCTTCTTCTGCTGCTTCCGACCTACCGGCAACAACGCGAAAGGTGTTTGAAGGGACATTCCGCAGTCGCTCACACACATACACACGCACACAGCCATCGTTTCAAGTTGCAAAAGATGCTAATGATT
This sequence comes from Anopheles farauti, assembly GCA_000473445.2. Lineage (NCBI taxonomy): Eukaryota > Metazoa > Arthropoda > Insecta > Diptera > Culicidae > Anopheles > Anopheles farauti. The sequence continues at coordinate 517,696 of KI915069.1, forward strand.
TCTCGCTTCGTGTCATTCGGCGACCACCTTAGTCACCTTTTCGGAGTATCGAAATCAGTGATTGTTGCGGCACGGTGGCGGCAGTGAGCGCTGTGAGGTGAAATCGTCTAATCATCCGCCATGGGATAACCTGTTTGCTGGCCGTGCCCGGGGCTAGGTGAACCACACCTCGCACAAGGTCAACCGGGAGGAAGGAAAGGGGGTAGGGGGAGGAGGGGGTGCGAGCAACGAGGTAGAGCAAATGCATTCCGATTGCGACGAATGACGACGGTTATCAACCGATGACGATCATCTTCCGCTGTTCAGGTGCGACGGATGCAGTTGCAATACAAAACCCAATCGCGTTTCCAGTGTAGCGTGTCGGAACGCTTCCGGGCGTCTGCCGCTCGTACCGGGCAAGGGTACGGCCGCCTGCCATCTCATTTTCCCTCCCAAATCGGCCCGCCGTAGGCTTGGCACGCGATAAGCTGTCGCTGTTCGATTCGAGCGTAAATGGACCTGTTCGATGGGGTTGCGTTTCCGGGGGTGAGAACCGTTTTCCGAATCCGGAATCGCTCCGACAGCTTACACTGGAGGTTAAGTCCGACCGCTCGTTATCGATCGCACCTAATGCACGTAAGGCAAGATTGAGATCACAGTGTCACTGGGCTAATGATCGCCTTTTCACTTCCAATCGTGTTCCAGCTTCTACCGATCGAACTGACCCCGAGCGTTGTTCGAGTGTCCATTTCGTGAAAACTCTCACCCACCCCCACGCCAGTGCAGCCAGTGCGAGCCACGAGTGAGAAAGTTGTGGAATATCGGACCGACCGAGCGGTCGATTGGAACAATTTGCTTCGAGCCCGCGGCGCCACCCGGCATGTAAAACATCATCCGCCACAGGTTTTGCTTTCGTTTCACCTTCGGGCGGACTTCCGGCCGGTGATATCGGCGGTGGTATCTGCTCACCTTGGGGGAGGGTGTGCGTGATTTTGATTTTTACTACCGACGCACCAGTCCATATTTCACTTTACTGCCCATTGTTCCACGCTCACGGCGAGCTCGAAATAGAAATGAAGCCGTGCCGTGTGTTTACATGGCCGCCTTTGGTTGTGGCGTGGTTCATGGACAAGTTATCAGTTTTGAAATATGTTCTCGCACTTAGCCACCCATAAGTTTGTCACCGTTAAATCGGTTCTAATTGCTTTCGGGGGGTTAGGTAGAGCGAAACATGATTGTCAACCTTTGGGAACATATGGTAACAAAACAAACCGTGCGATAGAAAGTTGAATTTTAAATTCTGCTCAGTATTCTATCAGCAGAGTGAAGGAAAATATTTTCAATTCGAAATACTTTGCTCTATTGTTAAGCTACACATTAATAATAATTTATTTTTTTACTGATGACATTGAACGACATGCACGTGAGTTGTTGATCAGAATGTCACGTACTGCTCATTCCAACTCGAACACCATCGCAATTTGTTATCATTGTTACATATTCTCAATTGAAAAAACGTAGCTGTTTTTCAATTTGCTTCTAGTGTTGCAAAGAGCTACACCGATATCGATGGACTCCTACTATAATGCGTGATGCGCGTTATTCAATGATATTACATTCCAAATACGTTTTTTTTTCGCTACATATTTGAAAAACACACTGAACTCCCGATTTGATTACGACGGCCACACTTACGGTTATTCGGTTCCGTATTTTGCGTTTCGGAAAAAAAACTTTCCGAAATGGTTGTTATTTTCCACTATTTACGTCCATATGCAACCTATTTTCCTAATGTTGCTCATCTGTTTGTTTTCTTTTCTTTCCCATCTCTCGTTGCAGTTCTCATGCTCGTGCCACCCGGAGGTGCCCGATCACCCGCTAGCTGTTGCAAAAAAAAAAAAACTGTAGTGATTCGATACCGAACCGTCGGTCGGTCTCGTCCGAACTAAACTTCCGCGTCCGGTTTTGTAAAACAAAACAACAAAAGGCACACACACACAGAAACAAATAACACCCCAATGAAGACATCTCAAAATAACGCCCATCGTTGCAACATCCATTGCTCCGTCGAACAATTACGTGCATCTTCATCGTTATTGTTTTGTTTTTCTGTTACCCTTCCCCTTCTGGTGGATCCCATCTCGCGAAACTCGCGTTTGAGCGGGAATAAAGATGGTGTTAAATCTGCGTCTGAGCAAGTGCATCCGTGTAGCTCAACTTAATTGAGTTATCCGAGTTGCGCATTGCTTTGTCGCGAATGCGCGTTGTTGTTATTGTTATTGCGTGTGTATGTGTGTGAGTGGGTTTTAAGTGTATATATGGGTGTGAAGTAGGCAGTTAGAGAGGGGTTATGACATCATCGGCGGGTTGATTGTGTTTTATGTTCACACGTGATATTTTCGGGCTCCAACTAACCTACCAAAGGTGGGCTCCAAAGAACGTTAAAGTGTTAGCGAGTACCGAAAGAGAGAGAGAGAGAGAGTTAGGCAAGCGAATGCAAATGCGAAATAAAACGGTCAAATATTTCCTAGATGGAATTTAACTCAAGGTATGCGACCTTCTCCGTATGGGGATCCATTCAGACCCAGCTACGGCTCTTTGTTCGCAATGAGATCAATTCTGGCTCATTGATTTGTCTTATACTATGCGCCATTATTCTACAAACTCATTTTGTTTTAAGACAACAGAAGCCATTCTTTTTTTAATTAGATTTTATGGAACATCACCTGTGGTCATACAAGCCAAGGAACAAACAAAAGCAAAGAGTTCTTGTTTAATGTCAGCCAAAGTCGTACTGTGGGAGAATAAAAGTTTACTGCGTTTTGTCGACACGTGGATAGCCCACCACCCGACGTGGTGGTGGCATGAGAACGCTTTATTTCTATCATTCAGCATACTCCGTGGGGTTTTCCATGCGCCTTTTCGTGGCACGTTTTAATAGTGAGCATTTATAGACGTTGAATTAATCATGCAATGGTTTGTGAACGAAGCTGACCGAGTTCTCTCTCTCTCTCTCTCTCTCTCTCTCTCTCTCTCTCTCTGGCTACATCATTCTGAAGTTTGTACTGGTGCCATTGTTTAGAGCAACACCACCCTCGCGAGTGGCGCAGATAAAGACACACGAACAGTTTTCCTCAAATCATCCCCACGTTTCTTTTCGGACTGTTATCCAAAAAGACAGAAACGTGAAAAAAAATAACACCAACATATCTTATGTGAGACTCTCGTTCGGTTGCTGTCACCGAAACACTTCCAAACTATTGCAAAATTGCCGCCAAAGTCTGCAGCGCCCCAGCATTGCGTCAACCGACGCCGTTTTTTCCCATAGCAGCACCATAATTCCTCTCCGATTTTCCAGGAATGGCTGATGTTTTTGCGAAATCAACATGAGTGCGTTTGATGCTGCACCTCAAAACAGCGCCTACTGTGCTACTGCCCGTGGCGGTAAAGTGTAAAACGAAACCAACCGCGGGTATCCTGTGCGAGGAAAGCGAGTGAAAACACTCGAAAGATCAAGCGAATTTGTGTTAATTTTGTAGAAGTTGCTCATCGATCAAGTGCGCGCGGTAGCCCACGTTTGGCCCAATTCGGGTAAAGTTTAAATTAAATTCCCAATGTGTTCTTTTGTGCCGATGTAGAAAGCTGTGTGCGTTTGTATGTGTGTGTGTGTTTTGTGTTTTTCTGCTATCTGCAGCAGTGTGTATGTGTGTATGAGCCGTTGCACAGCGTTCTAGACCGAATCTATCAAACTCCCCCTGTGAAGCCCCAGTTCCCGGCGACCTTCGCGAAGTGGCAACATGAAATGGAAAAATAAGGAGCCAAAACAGTCGGTAAGTGTTGTTTACCCTGAACGTGGTAGCATTACGCAAGGGAAAAGATATACAATGTTATGCAAACCTGGTGCATGAAATAGCACAAAATTGTAGCGTAAAAAAAAAAAAGTGGACCAGTGACAGCAGTTGCATTCGCTGCACGCTCCCGTATCGATTGATGTGACATGATATTCGGTTCCACACGGCTGTTTTCCCTCCTCGATAGTTTTATGAGCAATCGAAATCGGAGTGGAACATGCCAACATTCACCTTCACCTTGGAAAGGTCGATCGGTTGCTGCGACGGGGTTTTCTGTTTTGAATGTGTGTTTCTTAAGGGATAGCTGTTACAATTGCTCCAATAATGACGCGAATGCGGATGCACTTCGCGCCATTATTTCGACAACGTTTACACCGTTTTTCAATTTAAAATTATGTTAAACAAGCAATTTTGGTGGTGAGTGCATTTCGCTTATCTTTTCAATGTTTGGTCGTATCAAATCGAGGGCGGAACTGCAGCTGTTTTTTAGGATGAGATTGTTGTCTTTATTGCGACGCAATTATTGGACGATTTTTGGAAAATTTTGTTTCATACAATTTCTTTTAAATTCTTTTCAAAACTGAAGAATTTTTGCATTTCTCCTTTAAAAAAATACACGGAATTATCAATCACTTAACACTCTTGTGTGTTTTAGAAGAGTTAAAAAAGGATTGAAAAAACCATTTATTTTTATAAATTAAACTGATTTTTATGTCAATTTTAATAGGTTTATGTTATAAATTGTAATATTAAAATAAAATAGTATACTATGTGTGCTATTTAACAGGTACAATACTGGTATTTATTATTCGTGAGCCCTTCAAGCTTTCTCTCCAATCATGAATTAAAATTTGTTCATAAATGAATGTAAACTGAACGAAATTTTTCTTGATAGCTGGAATCGTAGTCCCACTTTTGTCGACAGATCTTTGCTTCCCATCCAAAACATGGTAACACGTGTTTACATCAATCACGAATATGAATTGGAATAGAAATAGTAGTAACGACAGCTCGTTCCGTTGGTCCATTCAAATTTACAAAACGGATCATAATGTCCCAGTCCTGAAAGTGTGGCAAATTGTCGAGTGGAAATAATTTCCTGCAAAGACCGGACATCCCATTTACAAGAGGCATTTCCTGCCGCACAACACGATGCTACATTTTGAAGCAGATAGGTACGGTGTAGGCTGGATGAGTGCTTGTATTGTTTTTTTTTTTAGTGTTGTTGCTTACTTAGCTGACTGTCGACTAACAATGCGCCAAGTCCAAGAGCCTTTTCGCATGCGAACCTAAGGGTGCCTGTTCCGGGGCCTCGCTGGGTGTTGGATGGACTTATCGTTCACCTCGACGTACGGCGGTTTGCAAAACGGCTCCGATGGTGTCCATACTATCGAGCGATATTTCTAGCTTCATTAAGCAGCCACTTCCGAAATGACTTCTTTTCGCTTTCTACCGAAGCGGTCCGCATGGTAAGCATCGAATTTTAGTTGTGAATGATGTTTTCATGAATTACGTTACCGCAACCGGCGGAAAAAATAACGAAAAGAAAAATAATAAATAAACCGTGCCAAAAGCCGTGCCTGATACGAGGTGAATGATTTTGAAGCGCTTATTTGGATTAGAGTGCATATCGTGGATTTGAAAGAATTGTTAGTAAAACGTCGGTCGTGAATTTCGACGAGAGTTTTGGTTTTGATTTTTTGCATTGGACAGCTATCGAGCCATGTTGCGTATGATTTAATTTCGAGTACACCGTCGCGTTCCATATCGTCGAAGCGGGTGCATACGCTTGACCGCTGGGTACAATCGTCCCCAATAACGCCCTCTCGTTGGGAAGCATCGTTCGCCGGCATGATTTGTACTCGCTGATTACACGTGCACGGTCCGTTAGGCGAACATTTTACAGTCTGGCACACTCGACCGGATTAGGGTTTCGGAGGGTGCAAACCGTGCGCGGGCCGAGGCACTCGTCGTCGATGGATCCGATATAAATTGAAAGCAAACAACACGAACACACACGTGCGAAAAGTGAAATTCCTCCCCTCGTCGGCCCGGTGATATGTTGTTGCGGTTCATCTAACATGATGTTACCCGTACAAGCACTTGTCCGGATGGGGAGGAAAAAAAAGCATCAACATCACCTCAGGTGACTGTACTTTGGCGGACAATCGATGATGGAATCCCGAGTACGGTGGAATGCTGGTGCCGGATGATTAAACCCTTTGGATCGGTACTTTTCATTGGCCACTCCACGCTTCCCCCGACGGTGAGTGCGTTTTCTGCCATGAAATCGGCCATGTTCCTTGTTCCGGAAGTGACACTTGCATACCACCGGTGGCCAATCATACCACCGTGGGAAGCATGTGAACGATCGCCTATCCTTGTATGCGTTTTTTTGTTGTTGTGTTTGTTGTAAAATATGTTAGCATTTTTTTTGTCTTCCACGCACGGTACCACGTGATATTGATTTTGTATTTCACTTTTCCGCATACGGTCCCGTGCGGGTAGGATCTTAAGGCGACTCGAACGAGAACGTGAACCACACGGAAGCCCTGCAGGTGCAAGAAACCTAGCGAATATCTTTCTTTTTTCTATATATATACCCTGAAATAGGCTCATGTTTGTTTCGATCGATGCATCCGTGTTTGTTTGGTTCATTTTGTAGCGTGACTGCGAGCGTATAGCACGAACGAGGAAATGCTCTTCTTCGCATATGCTGTTCCTGTAACAGGGCAGCACGTGGCCACGTGTGGGACCGAAAGTATCTTTTCTGTATGGCTTACTGTAGGCTAAACTAGTTGCGTAAGGTTGGAGAACTTCACACTATGTTGTGTTGCTTATGAACAGAATTTTTTGAGTTATGTAAGTGTTAGATTTTGGAAGCTTTCTACATCCCAAAAGTTGATGAAATTTAATATTCGTAATGTATGAAGGTAAAGAATAAGGAACAAGGAATAGAAAAGGTTTCTCTATTAAAAATCCTTGTCATTTCGCCTTTCTATGAATGTGAAATAATGGATGCGTTTGTTACAGAGTTTCACCAGCACGAATAAAAAGTTTTGAGCCAAGCTTACGGCTTATTGATTATTTGTTATTATTAATTTCGTGGAAAACATAGCTAGACATATTTTCCTCAAAAGCTATGACGTAAGCAATACTTTGTAAAATAAAATTTGTCCCCAAATTTTAAGCTGTCGGAAACGGACACTCACTTTGATGAATGTTTTGTCGAGATTATTCAGTTCCATTTCTACAGAGTGCAATTTGTCTTGACTTCCTTTTTTTAATTTGTCCACAAACATTCAAAACGAACGAATTAGTGCAATTGTATGCAGCACCATCACAAGGACTACGCTCATAATGAACCCATTTAAGAATGATGTCCTACTTTGTCAGCAATTAAAATTCAATTTCCTTTTGCATGAACGCAAACATGCCGGCGGAATGAGCTTTCGACGTGTGTATCGATCGTTCGAACCCCTTTGCGCTGCATCTCGCAACATCAGTGTACCGAATCCTTAAAACATCCTCCTTCCCAGTGGCGGCACTATCGAGTCGCAGGGAAAGTTTCACCCTTGGGACCGACAGAAACCGTTCGACCGATAAGTTTCTGCTTGGAAAACTACCATCGAAAACCGAAAGGATCTGCGGCCCGGAAAATCATAGTGTTTTGGAAGTGGAGCACTCTTCCTTATGCATCTAGGTCTGGCCGGGAAATAGGAACTTTGAAAACATGGTAGACTCCCGACCCCACCGGGGTGCTCCTGGGGAAGCATCGTACACGTTTTGCTTACCTTGAAGTTTGGCGGTGTGCTGGAAGGTAAATAGTATGATTTCACTCCAGCAACTAGGGAAGTGGGATGAGAGTCGTGTTAGTCAAGTGGTCGTGTTTTTTTTTATTTTCATCTGTTACTGCATGCATAAGAAAGAAATGAATATTTAGAGCAGCCTTAAACTGCACTATCGTATTACGCGGGTGTAACGAGTTGTTGGCCTTCTTCAGCAGCGTGTTTTCTTCCGCCCGGATGATTCGCAGCTGATCGATTTGCCGTATGTTTTCTCCATCGCTTCTTGAGGCTCGGTTCAACCGGCTATAATGCTACTGTGGTGTTCCCACCAGTCGCCAAGGCGTTCTCGACTTACGTTACATTTCTCAATTTAAATTTGAT
>KI915069.1:532110-592212 GCA_000473445.2 Anopheles farauti
GGTCGACCGGTGATCTGCTGACGCTACGCTAATTATGTGGGTTTTCGCTAATGCCCTGGTTTGCGACGTAATGGTGCAATCTACTTATGTTTACAAATAAACTTGCAAAAAGTGACATTGCACCACACTACTGCTAATCTAATATGTGCCGACAGCGCTGAATTGCACACGCACAGGCGAGAAATCGAATCCGCCTCGATTCCGCTTGAGGTGCCCGACGGGTTTGCTCGTCTTGCCGTAATAACTCGCACCGTGGATATTCGTTTCACGCGGAGCTTGTTAATTGATCAATGCTCTGACAATTAAGGACACTTACTTTGCAGTGCACCACGGCGTAACACCTTTCAGTGATCTTGAGTTTGATTGATTAAGGACGCTGCTCGTGTTAGGAAATAAGTGTCTAGTGTTGTATATGTAGGGCGTAACAAACAAACACCTGTTTTTCGAGCATAAAACGCGTACATTGAGAGATTGTTCAAAACAAATTTTATATACTGAAAATAAAATTATGTATACTTATTTTACATATTTCTGAGTGAAGCAACTTTATCTTCAAAAATATTTTTTTTTATATAAATACTTATAATACTAGATCAGAACAATGGAGTTAATAATACCCCCTGAACTATGAAATACGTTGTCATGGTTCGAAACATTCAGCAAAGGCTATATTCAAGTATGGTTTTTTGTATTTATTTATGCGTATTATGAAAATTTATTATAGTATAGGATATATACTATACTTAACGTTAAAAACTTGTTTAAATATTTCCTTTGTTTGCAAAATGAACATGTTTTATTTTATTTTGATTCTATTGTATTGGTCAGTGTTGCTTGCCTCATGGGCTGTGCAACAACCTCATATAAATTAAGTCGATACAAGGACAAACCTTAACGCTAAGCATAAAAGGAGGATGACAGAACAGAACAGGTAGACAGAACACGGGAACGATAATAGGACAGAGAAATGATTTAAATTATATGATTTTTGCTGTATGCTTCCCTCAGGTGGGTTTAGCTGGGAGAAAGCTAGGATAAAAACTCAAAATTAAAAATTGAAATTAAAAACAAAAGCAATCATCGAGCTTCTTCGTTTTATACAACATATTTTTTCTGTTCAAAATGATCGATCCAATTAGAATAAATATTTTTTAAAATAAAAGCTAGCGATCGTATGAACAACATGTTAAATACTGCCCTTTATTCACCAAAAGCTTTCTAGTTCTCCAATTAGCAAAGGACATTCAAAATAGAAAATAAACGTAGTCATCAAGCAATTGTTCTGTCTGTTCTTTTTTATGAACATTTTATGCGACAACATTATTTGTATCTCTAGTTCATCCATATTATTCTACATCCATATAATTCCTACCAAAGGCGGTAATTAATAAAACTTCATTTTCTGTCACCTCTACAGATATCTAGCGTTACGTCGATGTCATTTCTGTCCGACGAAAATTTAACCTTTCACCGCTTCTCCGATGGGACAATCTCGTTTACCTCCGAGCGCAAAAAATCTATGCAAAACGTGCTAGACGCCGGTGGAGGCGGCGGACCCATGATGACGATGGCCACTGGACCCAACACAAAGCAAACCGGCCCAAACGTCGTGAGTGCCAACGGTGGTGGTCAGAACCACACGATCGAGCGCACGAGGAAACACTCCTACACGCAGGCAACGACGGGGTCGTCCCCGATCTGGACGACAAACGCATCCTTCAACAACTACACGACCAACACCATCACCAACAGCAACCGCCGGCACGCTGGGCGGCCGCGTAGTGTTGCGCCCGGTGGCGATGCCACCGACGGCGAAGTTGGCGATTCCACGACGACCGCCGGCATTCCGACGCTGAGCGATCTGCGCTATCTGTCCTCGCCTTCAACCAATCCGAACAACTCGAGCGTGATCCAGAACGGGTCTACCGTGAAGCTCATCTCTACCAAAGTTAGCGCCAACACCGTTGCAGCGAGCGATGATCAGTCAAACAAGCAGGTACGTCCGTTTGTCTTTCCTCGACGTGTCGTGGTTGTACCGACCGACGACCATGCTTTGCTGCTACTGCACCCCCGATACACTCGGATTGATTCGCTACACGTGTCGGTCAGCGATTCTGGCCATTCCAACGGTGCCTGAAGACCGTGTGATGGATGCGATACGCTATCCGGGCCGAGTTTCTGCACAAGTGACACACTGAATATGCGTTCGGCACCTTCCGGGCACGGTTTACGGCACGGTTCCGCTCCGTTCCGCCGATGGCCAATTGTTCTTTCGTCGTACGAAGCCATCCCGTTACAGTGGCGAATCTAGACCGCCGCCCCGGCTCCGGGGACCATCTTTTATTCATAGAACTATTTCTTTTCACCCGCGCACAATCAGTTACCTCCAGGCGTGGCGTTTCGGCCGATCGAGTGGACGAGCAGTGAACGGGTGAAATATTAATACCAGAACCAAACCGGAGCTTTCCGTCGTAATCTCGCTGGTCGGTTCTCTCGTTCGGTCAGCTAATATCTTTTAGTGCTGCTTCAAATGCGTTCTCGCCGTAGAAGTTGTTACCCTTTTTCATTAGACACATGAAGAACGCGGAAAGCTTAACTGATTTTGGCAAATGGCTCGGGTGGCCCCGGGTAGCTAGGGAAAGACCTATTGCAGTAACGGTCGCATCCACATCGCATCAGTTGATTATTTCACGGCATTTCTGGGTGGTGCTGTAGTACGAAACCGTGGAAGTCTCGTGTAGGAAGAATGGCGTTCTCAAGTTTTACAGTCGAAATTACGTAACGGCATCAAAGAACCGTTTCTCTAAATAAAACCGCTTACAAATAATAGCCATGTGGGTAAATTAATTATATATTTGCACCGTGCAATCACTAAGTGTGTAAATATTCTTTTTTTCCTGTAAATTCAATAGAATTGTTTGATTCTTGATGGAGAGCTAGACATTCTGGAAGCTTTGAGTATAAAACAATAGCTACGAGCTGATAGTCGAAGATTTTACTTAGTTTTCAAAAGTTTTAAATCAGACCAAAAAGCGCCCAACGTGTACTTTGATTTTGTGTTACGGAAAACATCAATTTGTTTGACATCATTATTTTGTTTTCACGACGACAAAAGTCCTTCAAAATATGACCCGAAAAGCTGATTGGAAATAATTATGTAACATTTAAAATCGAGGAGTGATGCTACCATTCCATAAACTTTTACAGAGCTTCAAACTTAATGTCGCATCTATGTGGAGCTGCTGTTCTACTATTCGGCCACACATAGTCCGAATCGTATGATAGAACTCACTTAAGTTCTTTTTCGCTTTTTCGTTATATTATTATAGTAATCATAATGTTTAAAATCGCTCAGAGCGCGAAGAGTTACCGTCTTATCAGTTGTAAAAAGCTATAATTAAGCTATAATATAATAGTTGTAAATGAACCTGACAGTATTTTGTTCTCGAATTGAATATTTATCTGAAAATTTACCTATTTTTAAGGTCTATAAGAATGTTTTTTTCATAAATCTTGACTGCCATCACTTTTCTTCTACTAAGCTTCAGTTAGCTACAAATACAAATGTTTTCTCTTAAACCTTACTTTATCACATGATCTACTACAGTTACGCAAAAATGACTGGTTTTTCTTATTAATTAAGATTATTATCGCTCCTCTATCGCATGGCTGATATCGTACCTCAGTACCTCATTAGTCCTAAATCAACACATCAAGGTCTTGGGATGGGATTGCATGCAAACCAATTAAAAATCACCTTACGAATACATTTACAAAACCCTGATCCTTCAAAGTTTAACTTTAATCACTTCAGCTGGATGGTAAGTGAGGCACCGTGGTGCATCGAACCGTAGCTCGCGCGTAAGAATGTTTCACCCATAACAAGCTCATGAAAGCGAAACTCGCAGTACCGTTACCAGTGGTGCTTAAATTCAGACAGATCAAAATTAATGATGTAATTTGTAATAAACGTTCAAAGAGACATGCGACACATGCAGAATCGGTGGTATGAATCACTCGTGTATTCTATTAGACATCACTACTGAAAGATGCGAAAAGCTCACTTGTCGCCGCGCACTATCATCGAGAGAGCTCGAACAAAAATCGACTACCGTTCCGGTTCGGCTACGCAGAACGTGTCCAGCTGGCTGGTGCTACGATGGTATGCCACTCGACTGATAAGCAACTACCTCATCCCTACCCATTCCCCGTATCGGTGCTGCGTGCCTGATGGCATAACATCGTGCAAAGCACTAGAATCTAGCGCAGTTCGCACCGGTCCGCTAGGGTGCTATAAATTCGTGGAAAGCTTTTGTTTTCCCTGCCCGCTTCGGGAATGCCTGGCATGCGGCTTCCCGCGCCTCATGATTTATGGAGGGAACGTTTCGAACACCCACAAAACACCGGCCCCGGTATTACACCGACAAGGATCACGATCCGGCGTGCACATTTCCCTCGTGACACCAGTTCCATTCGAAGCGAATAAAATGTTCTCTATTTCTTCAACGCATGTCTGTGTGTGGAAGTGTGACTCCCATTGACTTTACCCGACAGTATCTGGGATTGGTGCATCGTATCGGTTTTTGCGGTTTGCTGCACGACTTGCAATCAAGGTTTGATTGTGGACGGGTTTTTGTGTGTTTGATTTTAAATTAAGCTGTGCGATCATATTGCACGCTCTGATTTGCATTGCATAAATTATCATATTCAGCGAGGCTCTCGCTAGGTGTTGGAAGAACTCAATCAATTGAAATTAGTGGACTAGTGTGGAAAGCGCGTGCCTATGTCGAGTAACAAATGGTTTGCTGTTGAATCAGTAGGTGGAAATAATTTTATCGAGCTAGAAGCATAAATCATTTGGAAATATTTTACCGTCCAGTTCAGAGATGAAGTTTGCAATTTTCTTACACCATTCAAATGTGTTGATCAATTTGACAAAGTACCATCAATTAAAAATCATTTTTGTCCTCATTTAAATCTGGATAGGTAACATTTTACTAAGGAGATGATATTAATATTGTCATACTTCAGAGGACAAATTGTACTAACACTGTATGAATAAATAAGAAACAAACCAAGAACTTAAAACACTTACAAAGTGATTGCTATCTGATTCGAATTGGAAATTTTGTATCAAATTTTGTAAAAAACTGTGATATTTTTGTATAATTTTCAATCTAAGAGCTTATATTTTAATTTTTCAAACATACCTGTTCATTATAATCATGAATCATGAAAGAACGTGTTTAATTAGGCAAAGACCTTGAATTTATCAATCTTAAAGAAATCTAATAAAATTAAGGCTAATCGCTACGTTTAATTATTCTTGCATATTCAAATACTGAAGCAACTTTTCAAAAATATCATATGCTCACCTGGCGCTAAGTCGTTGTGCAATAAATCGAGGGTAGCTACACATACGAGTATGAAACAAAAAAAACCACACACTCACACACTCGCACAAACATAGATCTTAACGCAACGATCGCCGCTAGAGGTGTCAATTTACAGTATCAGTAATTTTCCGCCTCATGAAATCCACTTTTAAACTCCCAATGCCCAAGAGTAATACACACCAAGCAGCGTTAAAAAGCACTCACACACACACAACAAAACTCTCGCTGCGGTGTGCGGTCAATAAAAAAACATTAAAAACCCTGGCGTTGTTGGCGCTACCAGGCAGCAGCGAAAGGGAGAGTAAGTGGACGGCTGTGGGAAAGGCTCAAGGCGTTAGCGTCCGTACGGATGATGAATGTGATCCAGCAGTGGGTGCTGGCAAGGGAGGGAAACCCTCGCGTGAAACGATGAAACATCCATCCATTCATTTCGACCGCGCACGCACCGCCACCGCGTCTATTTGTAGCCCCGTTTCGTGATAATTTTCATATCTTCGCCACCACTTTCCTGACCGATTCCCAAGCATAATGTTCAGCGAACTCGCGTTCGCGTTTATTCGTTGCGCCCCGCTGGGTGCTGATTTGCCGTCCAGAAGGGAAGCCTTAACTCATCTCGGATTCTGGGACAGGTGCGGCGGTCACTTTTTTCCCGCCTCGGTGGTACTTACTTACTTTGTGTTTTTCGTTCGCTTTTGTTTGGGTGGGAGGCCCCATGGATGATTTGTTCGTTCACCCATTCTTCTGCTGCCCACTTGACCTAATCGCTAGTGGCCAGGGCTAAGAAAGTAGGAATATGTAGCTGTTGTATGAGTCAATGGAAGGGAGAGAAACTGGCCAGCGATGCACCTCAAGGGCACGACGGGGTGGAAACGTCTCGCAGATAATCTTCCAATGTAAACATCAAATCATTAAAGATACTCACCTCCACCGACCGTGCTCGTCCCAACTGTTAGGGGAGGTTTTCTTCGTGGGCGTACTGCACTTGGCCGCATCTGTGGACAGCCCGAACGCGAGTGGGCAAATGGAAAAGCGAAGTGAAATTGTGCGCCCGGTGGAAAGTGTCGATGGTGCGGGTTTGTTTTGTTGCTTTTAATGCATCGCTCGACCTATTTGTTTTAAAACCGACTCTTAACATAATGATCGGTGATCGATCGCATGAGAGATAACCTTACAGTTTGCCCGGCAGAATAATTGCAACAGAATATGGCCGTGTACAGCGTTGGTTAGTTTCATTTTTAGTGTGAGAAATCGACATACCTGAAAAAAAATTAATACTCCTTCTACGTGCATTTGAATGGATGAACGGTTCGAACATGCTTTCCCCGGTACGCCAAGTGAACGACGCAGCAAAAACAAATAAAAATAAAAAAAAAACACCAACATATCTTCTACAATTCCTCCGGCCCGCTGGGGGAAAAGAATTTGTTTAGCATTCCTTTCGCCATACCGACGCGATAGCTAAACGCATCGAAACTATGGCGTCGTTCTGCGATAGAGACAATAGAGGTGGAAGGCCCTGTGCTATGCTCGTTATCGGTGGAAAAGAATAACAAACAAGATAAAACAAAACCACGGCCGTGTGCTCCTCCGCTTCAAACGCCGACAGCAGAAAAACGATGCGCGTATGGCTTTCAACTTGCAGTCATTTTTGTTGTTGTTGGAATCGTGTACGGGTATAAAAACCACTTAACTAGCGACAACTTACATTTCTTTCCATGCTGATTAATGTATCTACGGCTTTAATCGCAGTTTGGCATTGCAGATGATAAGAATCACTTACGTGCTCTTGTGGGGGAAGCATTTTTAGCAGGGTTTGTCTTTTCTCATTTTGTAATTTAACTTTGCTTTTCAATAACTTAAAATAGGCGGTTATTTTATCTAAAAAGACTGCTGAAGACTGTAATGTCAGCTAATATTTAGGGTAAATTGTACTTTTGGTCTTTGAAAAAAATGTAAAAAGGTAATATAAGCTGAATACGTTAAAAATCTATGCATCAATTCAAAATGTCTTCTTGTATACTCACAGGCGATAAAAATAATAAAAAAATAATAAAATAAAATAATATAATTGTTGACAATTTGACAAGAAGAAAAGCTTCCAATCACATGATAGTAAAACTATGCTTGAAATATTTAAATATGTTTGCAATCCTAACGTGAAGAATACCGGTAGTGCTCAAGATTGTGTTATAATATGTGGGTAATAAAATTTTAACCTGGTATTTTATAGCAATAGTTTGTCCTTATGAATTTAAAAAGAAAGCAAGAATAATATGATTTAAACAAATACTTCGAACGCATGAAGTTAAAGTAAACGCAAGGAAGATTTCAACTGTAATTTAAGCTCACGTTTCGCATCCCGGGTGTTTTTTTCGGCAAGGGAAAAATAATATTGTCTAAGCTCATGTGACAACGCTATCAACACACGTTACGGAGTGTTCATTTCCATTCCTATCACCCGACAATATACGCGATTGTATCACATCTTGACAGCGCAGCCATTTGTTTCTCACACGACAGCAACAAGTTAGAGAAAAAAAAACCACGCTGGCGGAAGTTGTGAATCTTTCTACGCTTCATTGCACGAAAGCAGACGTACGTCATAAATTTGCACCATCGTCAATACGTTTGTAGATTTGTGGGTGTGTTTTTTTCTTTACACATTTTCGGAAAACCAGGTTGGGTGAAAAAAAAACTATAGGAAACTACGCAGATGCCGCGCGCTGATTACAGCCTCGGCCTCATCAGAAGCCACTTTCTTGCTTCGAGATTACTGGGTTCCATTATTCGCTAGCCCCAAATCGATCGATATCATCTGCGTTCGCCATTACGACACTGTTTGGCAGTGCGGGAGCGACAGGGTAGATTATGAGTGGCAAAAACAAAAATCAAATCATAATGCGGCCATCATGTGATCGTGTTGGCAATACAGGTAGCGACCGCGAGATCTGCCGTCCCCGTTTGACAAGGCACGCAGTGTGAGTGCGTTCGATTTTGAGCCCCACACTGTACCTCATTTCTTAATTGCACACGTACGGCGGCATGCTTCATCACTTTCCTCCCGGTGTGTATGGACGACTTTTTTTTTTGTTGTTACTGGGTTTGTTTCATGTTTTATTACCATTCCGCGCTATTATTACTCTCTTACGCATATCGATCCGGGCCGGGTTGGGTTGGGCGTGTGGAAAAAAATAAATACAAGAACCGCTGGTTTCAAAGGCGTTCGTTGCGAACTCCGATCGTGTTGCGTTTGCCGGGAGCCTCGGGGAATTTTTTTTTCTGTGTTCACTCGCCAGGAGTCTTATACCCGCCTGCAGCGGTCATCTCGGTTTTCATCATATGGTTATGGGGCAACGATATGCTGCTGCTGCACACGCATTGCAATTGTTTCATTTTGTTTCGAAGCCACCCTTTCCCCATAGGCCGCTGGCGGCTTCGGGTTTGTTTTCATTATCCTCGTTTTCTCCCTCGGTGGGTGTCAAATGGGCAGGCCGGTTCGGGGAAATGTGAGCTCACGCTGGTTTACTAGCCGTTCTGCTTGTTGTACTTTTTCTCACCACATTTCCTCACTTTCTATGGCTTGCGCGGTATGGTTTTGGGACGGGTGGGGGCACGGCCGCTGCATGTATTTGCATTTGCTAGAAAGCACCACTGACCGCGGTGCGGTGGCAGCTATCGGTTATGATTTGGTCTAGTTTGATTGATGGTAAAATTGGACAGCCTTGTTTCGCGGGTGCCACAGAGTCATGAGGTTTTTCTTTTTTTTTATTTGCCGTATCTTCTCGCTGTTCTCGCGTGGGTTTGCGTTTGAGATGAGTTAACCGTGACAGGCGGTTGGTTTGGACATCAATTGGTTGCTTTATTCCATGTGATATGAATATTTTCTGACATTTCACAGGCTGGCGAGATGGTTTTTATTTCTTTTTTAAGGGGATCGTACAGATTACATATAGATTTACAACAATCAATTGAAAAATGGATTTAAAAATACAGGAATACATTTTTATGTCCATTTTTATCTTCTCATCATAAGTGTTTGGTAAAAATGCCAATAAAAAGAAGAAGTCCGTCTAAGTACTCATCTTTTTGCACGTTTAGCTTTATCATGGAAATATTTTTTTGATATCGAAAAACCTTGCAATGAGAAGGTTTAGTTTAACTTTGTGAATTTATGAAAACTTGACTTAAAATTAGCAAAGCGAATAAATATTCTAACAATTTTATTTCTCTCCTTAATGTATGAAATAAGCAATTGTACATTTCTGTTTTATATTATTTACATAATAATTGCAGAAATAAAATTTCTCAACTTCAACCACACGACACATGGCTTCCGTTGCAAATATTTCTCAACAATGATTGATGATTTTCGGCTCATTTTATGCACGAAGGATTGGATATTTTCTTGGAACAGTTTCAAAAATACTTTGTCACAAGTCTGGGGCCGCAGCGCTCCGCTGGTTCATTGCAGCGCCCCCGCTAAACCCATTTCTAACATTCACATAGTTTGTGCACGGCCAACGAAATATATATCTATGCTCTTCCATACCCTCACACAGGGCTTGCGTTGCTACCGCTTGGATTAACGCAGCGAATCCTCCACCGGTTGGTGCCAGTCTAGGATTGGGCGAAATCCCTAGGATCAATAATCACCAACACTGCCAACACCCAGCCGCCCACGTCGCAAAATGAGGACAAATGCAGGGCAAGCATCTGAAAATGGTGCGACAGCGAGAAAAAGAATATCGTTCGTGCACAACTTTTGTAACATCTCGCACACATGACGACGGAGGAGAAAATTTTGTATAGAAAATAAATCCCCAACCCTGTGGGGGTGAGCTTTGGTCGTATCATATGTACTATTTTTCCCGTGGCGGTTTCCGTTGCATGCGCACGAATTCCCAATGCCCGCGCCGTTCCACGGACGATTATTATTCTCTATTTCATTTCAAATAAATTAATAATGGCATTTGGGTATCG
The DNA here is from genome assembly GCA_000473445.2 of Anopheles farauti. Lineage (NCBI taxonomy): Eukaryota > Metazoa > Arthropoda > Insecta > Diptera > Culicidae > Anopheles > Anopheles farauti. Next base: position 542,487 of record KI915069.1, read on the forward strand.
CTTCACAGAAAGGATCGGTACGTTAAGGCGGCCTGTCAGATACGACTGTTCGTGCGAATCCTTTCGATTGTATTTTTCAGATATGAATCAGTGAAATTTTTTGGTTGAGTTGAGTAGATTTTGTTCAATGAGATTATTTTATAGGTATGGAAATCTCAATACCACGAAGTTGTCGGCCAATACGTTGCGGATTCGTTTGTGTTTCGTATTGGGAGGCCAATGTCGGTTTTTACAGTAATATGAATAGTTATACATGCGTTAAAAAGTCTTTTCTTCCGATAGTCTTGCTAGAAATCATTCAAAACGCATTATTTGTAACAATACCACATCAAATTGATAATTTCTGTAATCCAAATAACTGCCGTCTCCCTTCCCGCCTGACCCTTTCGCTAGATGCCATCCTTCGCGAAGGTTCTACGCATGTAATGGGCAAATGCTTCATAAGCAATGTTTCACTGCTAATTGTTGCTCATTATCGCATCCTTAACTGCGTCGCCGGTGATTACCGTTTGGTCTGGTTTATTTTCAATTAGGTAATTACTTATGGCTTTCATGCCCTGCATGTTTGCTTTTACGAAGAACCCGTACCGGCCCAAAAAATACAGCGCTGCTGCTATCGCCACACCGATCTTGCTCTGCAACAGCGCAATTAAGTTTATTTGCATTGGCAAGTGATAAAGTATTCGTCTTTGATCGCGATCAAACGCGGTGTTGCTGCTTGGTGGTTGTATGTTTAGGAACAGAATTTATATTCCGTGATGTCATGCAAGAGGTGGCATCGGCGATACCAGGACGAATATCATCGATGTGGTTCCTGATTGTAAACATGACGTCAGTTAGCACGACGCACACGATGGGGTTACTTTAGGGTCGTTCGGATAAATGATTTATCATGCTGCGCGGCGAAACCGCGCTGAGGCGGAGTTGGAAACATCCTCTCAAAGTCACGACCAGCCGACAACGGCGACGAATTGCTTGCGCTTCCGAGACAAAAGCATGATTTCATCCGCCATAGAAACGCTGCTCCACCATCCACCGTCACCGACCGAGTCGCGAGTCATCGGGTCAGTCAGCGATGCTTCGTTACATCACGGCGTCCGGGAGGAAAACTGGATTTTTGGGCTGTTCCGAGAAGCACGCACCACGTAATGCGGAACGGTGGGCTATCGGCTGCTTCCAAAACGAAACGGATGGAAATGGCAAAATCAAAACAAAACAGGACACCGAAACAACAGTCCAGTAAAGCGTGCGGTTCGATGGTTAAAGAATTTTTCCATCTTGGGTCTCCGAAGCATCTCATTTGCAAACTTTTGTAAACATATCTGGTGTCGAATTACCAGTTCAATCAATGGCTACTGTGGAAGGATATGATCTATCTCTATCGAATATGTATTTTTCTTTGCATTGGAGTTAGATTCTGTAACATTGCTTTAAGTTAATGTAGGTTTCTTAATTAATGACGTAAACATTTTTTTAGTAGTATTAAATAATTTGTTAAAGAGGTTTTTTCATTTACACGATTGTAGCATAAATATTATGAAGCATAAAAAATATTTTGTTTTGTTTAATAACTCTTAATAAAATGTCAGCAGTTATTTACAAAAATTAACAATGGGGAAAAGTCAACAAATAAACATTTATGTTTCTATTTATTGCTAACCCCCGGTTCTCTCATGAAAAATTGTAACAAGTATACAATGGCGCCATCTAGCGTTGAGGCACTAAAATGGTGTGCTGCCCATTGCATACCTTCGGGCGGTTTGAATGCGTGATTCCACAGTTTGCACCAGAAGCGTATGTTGAGTTTTCTTGAAATTATGTTTTCTATCTTAACCTATTTTAGCAGGCAGGTTGATTAATCTGTGTTGATTAATTAATTAAAGGTTGATTAGTGCAAGCGTTGCATATTTTGTACAGTTACAACCTCACATTGTCAATCGTTTTGGAAAACTATGCAACGACATATCGCATATTAGATTTTCAAGATAAATTTTTCCTCGAAATTTTTAGCTTTAAACTTTATTTCTTGTAACATTTTGCATACAGTATAAGTTTGACATTTCTACAGTTTCAATTAATTATGTTTTTACATTATATTTTAAAAACCATTTATCATATAACGATTTTTATGGTTGTTTGAAATCATTATAGACAAAGACTTTGTTTCACAAAATAAATTACACAAAAAAGCATTAAAAAGTAACGAAAAGCGTTGCTAAAAAGGCAACAAAAAGTGTTAAAATTTAATCAAACCAAAGGAAAATACTTTCAATTAATATTTCGAAAAACTACACATTCTTGTTTACATTCTTGTACCAATTTTCGCTCGCATCACCTTATAATACTTTGAATGGTGAAATTAAATTAAATTATTTGTAAGTAATGCCACACGCAAGTTAACTTAAATAAATGTTCATATAGATTAAAAGCTCAATAGCAGCGGTAAATAAGATTAAAAACGAATTAACATTTGACACGCGATAGGTTCACGCGCCCGACCTTTGCTTGAAAGCAGTGGAGAAATGTTTATTGCATCGTACCCGCCTACTGAGGATGGGAAGCATGGCAATTGTTCGGCAGCGAACGCTTGATAGGAGTGGCTGTAAAGCCATAGTTTCCAGCTGAAACGATGAGAGTTCCGGACTGGTATAAATTTCTACGGACGGATGCAGCATTATTTGAATAAAACCATCAGTTCGCTTCGGTCCGATGCTGGGTTAAGAATTGCGCTCTCAGTCTTGTGGTTCTGAGCAACCATCTGGGTGCAGAATTGGCACAAAGGAAGCGCACAAGTTCCACATAAACTGTACGGGTGAAATGGGTCAATGTAATTTCAAACCCCCAGCAACCAGTTTACTATCTGTTTCACCGACGACCGCAGAGCAGGCTGACTACATTCTTGGTCGAGATTCGACTTTGGTCCGTGGCTATGTTCTACTAGTTTTTTTTTAATGATTCTAGTTACGCTCGGTTCATTATCGTACCGTCGTCTTTCACGCCTTATTCCTACGTTCGTCTGCAAGGTAGCGGAGGAAAATGTAATAAAAGATTAAACAAAAATAAAGCAGCAACGCGGAGAGCAGCATAATTACGATTTAATGGGCATGCGAAGCGATCTGGCAGGAGTTGGGTTTTTAATCTTCGGGCGGTATCCAACGTCCCAGCATCAAGTTTCGTTTTTTTTTTTACAATACATTCTTTAAACCACTATCATTAAGGGTAAACGATAACGAGTCTTCCTACCAAATGATATGATTTGTATTCGAGTTCATTCAATATTAAATTCGGGACGAACTGCGAACTGAATCAATCCTTTACGAAAAGGTTCTAGTTAGACTAATATTTCAAACATTTTTTAATGTTAACACATCTACTGCCTGGCTTTGTTCAGTTATTTGTCTGTCGTCGATTGGCTTTATTATTTTGTCCACTTCATCCTTTACTTCTTCACTCTGCAGTAAAACCAATGCCGGATATGCAAATCCAATCTTACGCAAGCAAATATATGGTGTTTCCAACCAACATCGGATATTGATATCTTCATAATAAACATAACTCAGCTCTGACAACAGCTGGTTTGATTGCATAAGCGTCAGAAGTAAAGCTGGTCAAAAATAGTTTCTTTTTGCGTTTGACTTAAAGCCCTTAAAACCCCCAACATGGTCAGGGTTCTATTTTTATTTTCAATTAAACATTTCGTCTACCTATTTTCACGCTCACGAAGCGTTAAAATCTTATGTGACCATCGCAATCGCTCCCGTTCCAGCGTTTACTGGGTACACCCATGGTTGCCTCCGCCTGTCCGTCACGCGCAATCGATGAGTCGAACCGCAACAAAGTTTTCGTTTTGGAAGGATTTGCTAATACACCTTCGATTGGTACTCGCACCGTTTGGTTTAGTTTTCTTCTCGCTCGCCGGAGGTGCGTGTTTCTTTGGCTGCTCCATCCGTGCTAGTTGCACCAAACTGCATCGCCCCAAAGGCTGGGCCGTTTGGGGCTCACACAAAGGTTGGCCATCGTTGCCACACGACCGAACGTAAAATCGAACGAAAGTGTGAAATAATCATAACAAACACGCTCGCTGGAATGGTTGGCTAAACGAGGCCCTGCAGATGGACTTTTGCTTTCCTTCTGGTGAGCTTTTATCGATGTGTAATACCTACCGCCTTAAGCTCTATTATTAACATGCACCAACGGCGTGCGCTGGGAAGGAAAAACTGCTTCGCGGGAGGGAGGAAGGGTACGAGTTCCTGCATCCCATATTATCGGTTGCTCATCTCGCCTCCGCTCCGTAAACAATCATCTGCACAACTGTCGATTGTTTGCAGTTGATGGAGTGTGAGCAGTTTTCTAAATTAAATTAAAGCTTCACTTTTCAGGCTTTCCTGTGTACGAGCGTCAAACGCGACGCTCCATTCCGAGCGGAGGTAATTTCTCTCCGGTGCGTTTTTTATGCGATTTTGGCTATTATAATGTTTCGTTTTCACTCGCTACGAACAGTATGCACGTGACGCTGCCATGATGTTTTCAAACGAGAATATGTTATGGAAACTGCCTGTTGAGTTTTGTTGAAATATTTACAAATAATGTAAATAGTATGGTACAAAAATGGTTAAAAATAAAAATGGTAGCTGTAAAAAAACATGTGAATCCAAGTTTTTTAAATAGATTTAAATTAAAAATACTTGAAAATGTGAGATAGTACGAGAAGATAGAGAAGTCATTATCATTTGACATTTATAAACCATTTAGTCAAAACTGATGTGCTTTTTAATGTTCAAAGTCAGAACTGATTTGTTTTTATCCATTTCAATTTCGATTATTGCATGTGATTGTATTTTTAAATTTATTTAGATCACATTTATGTGGTGATATATTAAAGTTTGCTTAATTCACCTAATTTTTGTATGAAATGTTCACTACTTCAAGGCTTAATAATTCATATCTGGCATAATAGATAACAACATATAAATAAAAAGAGTATATCTATACTGTTTGCCCTTCTACACTTTGTTTGCCTTTTTTCGACACGTAGATGCTTTAGATATAATTCGTTTCGTTCCAAACTAGGGAATTTATTTGGAAACCGTAATTATACAGCACGTTTGATAAACTGCTAGCTGAAATTTGATATTTAAATTTCGCCAGAAATAAATCCACTTCGTCCTGCAACCTGCAATGTGGCACAGCCGGCACTCAGACCGCCCTCACATATATTGTCACCGCTGAACATCTCGTGAGTTAATTGAATTACTTTACGTGCATACTTGCTAGCGCAACATTCAAACGAAGGCCCCCAAATGGTAGGTAGAATTTAATATACCACCGGAGGAAAAGTCGTTCGGTCGCACCTGCACATATACAGCCATTCCGGGACGTGGGAGTCACGCCATAGCTCGCAATAAACGATGAGCATCTGAATGCTGGGAGCTTTTGCACTGTCTGTAAAGAGCCGTGCACAAAATGTGCCCGATCTGTATCCACCTTTACCTGCAGATGTAGCACAATTATCAAGTGGACCCGCTTTACCCCCACGTCCGTCCATCTCGCCGACGTTAAACAGTGAAAATGCATCTTATAAACCAATAAAAGCTGCTCTAGTCGTGGGATTCGGAACGCACGCAAGCATCGGATGCAGTGCACCTTCCCAGCCCGATTGGTGGCTGGTTGCGTGGCTCGATTAGGGAAGAGTGTCTCCGGAACACGGCCCCCGCTGCTCCCAGCGGGCGATGATGGCTTACTCGTTGGAGTGGAGAAAGAAAAAGGTCGCGTCCTTCATTAGACGACCCCCGCATGGCGCACGAAACTATCCGTGGTCCCTGCCTCTGGTCCCTGCATTCGGGCCCTAAAAGCAAATCAAACGAGATGATATCAAGATGCGTCTCGTAATGGTTGGATTATACAAATTTCCATGCCTACACTCGGCGAGGACAGCTCTCGAAATTGGAGAAAGTTTTTTTTTCTCCCTGGCGTTTAAGGTCTTCATCGTATTCGCCCATGGTTTCCGAAAAATATTCGATTGATTTTTTGTTGCTGCCTGGTCTTGGGGCTCGCTTGTTGCTACACAGCCTTGCCAACGGCTCGATCGAGCCCCAAACCATTTCCTATGACCACCGCCGACAACGTAGTGTGGCGTTGTGCCACCTTCAAAGCTTAAGCCCGTAGCAGGAAGTGCGCGTGTTACGACACGCATCCGCGGCCCGGAATGCGTTGACAAAACTCAACGCCCCTGGTTGGAAGCGCGATGCTGGGCGTGATGATATAATTTGAACGCGAAACTGTAAGAAAAAAACTATCGAATCTGTTTTACGACACAAGAATTACGGGTTTTTAGTAGGCTTATATACTGCTATGGGAGGCTGAGACTGAGCTTTTAGGTTCTTTGAGCTGGGAGCACATAATAGCCGAGGAAACCGTTGTTAAACCATCTTCAGATTGATCGTGGAGTGTTGTTTTATGAGAAATGTGAATTCGTATGTAACGGTCGGGGTGTAAATATGTCAAAAAGATAGTTTTATCGCTTTTTCAAAGCATGTTTTGAAATCAAGCGATCACTTTTATACTGAACATTTATCACTCCTGTTTTAGAAATGGAAGAATTATGTAAATGGAAACATATTTCTTAGGTATATTTATTGGAAGGTAAAAGAAAACAAGAAAATCACACTAAATATGAGTCTAAGCTGTAAATAATATCGCAAATAATCGTTTACTGCTTGTTTGTTTTAAGCCAAGTTGCACTTAAACGTTACTTCAGTTATCAAAGTTGCTCTAAACACTTGTTGAAATATTTGCTTCACATAAGGTTCTGCATTTCCCATGCAAACATTTTACCGCCCAGCTGTTCTTTGGACACGAGCTCACCGGTCTCAAGAATTTTGCCCGGTGCATTCGAAACACACGCCACGTTTTAACGATTTACTAACCGCTCATCGCTAATTGCCGTGTGGCCCACTGAGCGATCACACACCTTTCGGTTGCCGGCCGAACCGAACCACCCACCCTTCTTTCACAAACGCTGAAAGAAGCGGGAAACGAACGAATCGGCATATCGAAATGCTCTCCATCCAGACGCAAGCGAATGCATCGCACGCACGGTCGATATTGGTACATGCGAACGTATCGAAGCGAAAAGACTCGGCCAGCTTCGCTTGCCTTCGCTTCTGGCCGCCGCAAGTGAAGGTGTTGAATCATGGCTGGCCCCGTCACGGACAGAATGGGGGTAGTAATGGGCTTTTAAGGAAGAATGCGTCGGAGGAATCATGCGTCGGATCTACCACCTACGGATGGGTGGCACTGAAATGGTGGACTTTTGATGAGCGATTGCTATTGTTACGCAGCCGATGTGACGACGTGAATTCCCCGGTAAGACTTTGTCGGATAATTGTTGTCATTTGCAGTTATAAGAAATGCGGCTAGTTTAATTATTATTGCTATGATTCAAGCCGTATTTCTCACAAATTTTGTTATTAACCGCCGTGAGCATTAAAATTACCTTTTCCATAGAACGATTCTGGTTATTTTGTAACTCTATACTTCACAAAATCAATCATGTGGAGTGTACAGATTAGTTTCCTACGTTAAAAAAAATATGACGTCAACGTTAAAAAAAAAACTTTCGGATATAAATGACAGAAAACATTCCCACGTCGTATTAAAAGCTTGGACAGATGTTAATATCATTGGAGCAGTGTGTTTACGTGTGTTAAATTTATATCGCTCGTTTCTGGAGAAACTGGTATTAAACGAAAATTTTATACTGAGAACTAGTTCTTTTTTCTCATTCATTTCGTGCCCAAGTGACCAATGCTGGTAAATATGTTGCTAATTGATGTTGAATATCAATTTTACTTATTACTTTGAGCTTGACTGTATGCAATATGATATGAATTTTATCATGTATGATAATATATGATATGATAATATTATTCTTTAGATGTTATATTTTATACATTGACAATGAAGTGCACCTCATACTAACCGGAAATGCTTCAATTTACTCACCTCATCGCTCCTTACCCTTTCGAACTTGCTACATAAACACCTTTGATAGTGACAAAACCCATCAGATCTTTATTGTGCCGCATCTGGTCCAGCAGCTTGCAAAAGCGAGCAACGAACGAACAAACCGAACCACACAACCAACCCCACCCTCTCCACAAAACGCAACCACGGAGAACGGCACGGAACGGCTTGGAGAACATCGACGAGCAAGAGCAGCAGCAGAAGAAAGAAAAAAAAGCTGCAAGAAAACAATAAACGCATCCAAACCTGACCCACTTGCGCTGGGAAATGGGGCTCCCGAGCCGCTCGCGCTGTTGTTGATTTCCCTTTCCAAGTTGTGCTGCCGCTGTTTGGAGTTTGGGTTTCTCTTCTTTTTCCGTTTTATTTGCTTCTGTCGTTCTTTCGTCACGAGTTTATGTGTGTGTGTGTGTGTATGTGTGTAATGCGGACCTGTCAACGATCACTTTCCTATGTCTCGTTAGTGAGTTTTTACTTGTCACAAGTTGTATTTTGAGGCCTGCGAAGAGGTGGTTGGGTGGCGAGGTTCACAAGCCATGAAGCAACAACCTGAAGATCACCTTTTTCTTCTCTTCTCGTCGCACGCTCCCGGGGTGGGTCGAATCGACAAAGTGCGTGTGTCAACTAGCCGTGAAAGTCAACCTCACTCGGCCGGTTTCGGGCGTTCGTCAATGGTCGCCAAGAGTGAGGCTCAGGTTGGCTCACGCACACGTCCTTTTGCTTCAGCATTCACTCGTGCGATCCAAGCAAACCGGCGTGCGATTGTTGGCAACGCTTGCCAACTCAAATGTTATTGCAGCAAAACGCTGAGCTTTGCTATTTCCAACTTTACCTGCGATCGAGCGCACTATTTCGCTCTCTTCCTCTTTTGCGACCGGGCAAAACCATTCTGCATTCTGAGGCGTACCGAAACGCCACCAAACACCGTATCGAAAATTGCATTGGTTCAACAAAAAAAAATCTATCTACTCCCCAGACATTCGCTCAGATGTTCTTCCGCGAGAGCTCCGTGTATTTGTGCGTGTTTATTTGTTTATTTTTGTTTTTTGCTCACGCCTTACACTGTGCTTTCATTCACCAGGGTGGAACGAGCGGAGGCCAGGAAGTGGGTTTGGGTAGCCTTCTCGCGTTTCTTGGCGTGCGCCATGCTCCGTGACCGATCCGACAGCAAAGCAGCTCTGCACGCTCAGCTCCGGGGTTGCCGGGCTCGGCTTTGCCGTGGCGTTCGTCAGTTTTCGCTCGGATATGAACGAAGCAGCATCGACTGCCGCGTGGATTGCTGCTCGAGCCTTTTTTTTTGTTTCGGACGACAAGTGGAACGCTCGTCGTGCCGATGAACCGGAACGCCAAAAAGACCGCCCCGCATGTCGCTCTAGTCGGGGATAAATAAATTGTCCGAAAAAGTGGTTCAAGGTTTTTTGTGGAAATTTTTCGCGCCCTCCTCCCCTGTGTTTCACCCCGGCCCCGGCGGAAACATCATCGTGCCGGATCGTGGTAAAACAACTGTAATTGCCGGTGTGCAAGTGTGCAGTGGCGAATGCACGAATGCACGGTTAAATCCTGCCGATGGTCGCGCGTTTCGCAAAAAGTGTTCGCGGGAAGATAAGAAGTTGGCGCGAAACATACCAACGGGAAAGGTCACATACGATCCTTGAGCCGCCTTTGCGCTTTGTTACGATCGATGTGCAGTGCAGCAAGTGCATCGGGTGCATTTTATGTTTTCCGTTTACTTGTGTGTGTGTGTGTGTGTGTGTGTGTGTGTGTGTAATTTTAAGGTGTGTTTGCTGTGATAAAAAAACCCGTTCGAGTAAGACAGTGTATTGTGGAATGTTCGGCTCCCGATCGATAGGACACCCCTCTTAACACTGCGTCTCCTACATCCTACATTCCATTCCTCGGGTTGATCAGAAAGTGAAAAAAAAAACTAAAATGCTATTACGGTAATCTCCTCCTCCGACCGTCGCATAAAAACCACCCATACCGTGGCGAGAAACGACGGCACGAAAAGAAAGCCATGAAAGCGGCCTTGCCAAAAGCGCCACATAATTAAAACTAAACTCAACATTAAGAGGAAGGGGGAGAGGAGGGGGAGGGGTGGGTGTGAGCCCACCGCTGGGTGTGGTGGTGAGGCAGCTAGCTCGATAGGGTGTTTGAAATTTCGTGCAAAACCGTAATGAGCCCCATCACAGCCGACCTACCGCCGATGGCGAGCAGATCGTTATGAGCTCGCCGCTGCTGCTGGTAACAATTAATTTGTGGACTCTCGGAAGCTGATCGCTTTCGGATCGGTTTGCGGCGGAAAGGTAGATCGCCGGGATCGTGTTGGTGCTGCTCGTCAGACAGTTAATCGACCGCAGGACGCTTACTTTTGCCGCTTGCTGCCACCAACGTTTATAGCGAGGGGAAACACTTTTTAATGCAGAAACAGTACAGGAGGGTCATTGTGAGTTTCGTTTCAAAACAAAAGGCTACAGCCGGGAAGAAATGATTTCATTTTCATTGCGTTAGACATTTGTTTTCCTCCGGAGGGAAATTTGGCAGGAAATTAATTTTAATCGTTGTTATTTGCCTTCTAACGATTATTTTACTTTTATTTTCTCCCTTTTTCAGGGTGAAAAGCTTGCTAATATTTTTCATTGCACTTTGATCTTGTTTGAAGTTTGAATGAATAATCAAAAAGTGTTAACTCCAAATTATGTTATCTTAATCTCGCATCGACATAACCCAACAGCAGTTGTTTCTTTTGTTTTGAATCCCACCTGATAAGAGCTTGTCTCTATTATATCGCACACAACTTCCATCAACTGCTTTAGTTTACTGTCCCCTGTTCGCCACAATTGGCACAATGCATTTTCTGTAGCGGTAGATGAGGTTGGTCTTAAAAATAGTATCACACCACTAAAAACTGGAACAATTCTCATCGATTCTCTCCGCGACTGGACCGCAAATGGACTGCACCATCGGTTGTGAAATGGCTCACCAGCAAGCGCACCGAAATATTGGGACTTTCGTTTTATGATTGTTGCCTTGCGTTTCATTATTCTTCACGTTCGAAAGATGCAATTGCAATGGGTTTATTTCTGATTTTCTCATGGCGTGTATTTATTCGCTTTTTTTGTTACTTTAAAAAAAAGTATTTTTTTCTCTATTCGATTAAAGAAAGCCATCGATGTTGTCTTGCAATAAAGAAAAGGTTAGTTAATTTCTCATGAAAATGGTTAGAAATTTGCTATGCTAATAAATTATGCACATCGTGTTTATGTACTGCACTGGACAATGCAGATGAAAGCATACATGATTTCCAGCCAAGGCCTATTGTTTCCTTCCACAAACGTTACACTGCAGTATGTAATAAATCTGATGCCTCGTGGCACTCCGTTGAGGTTTGGGCGCTGCTGTGAATGTTTTACGGCCCTTGTGGCTAAAATAATGCGGGGCCGTTTTCCAACCGATCTTTGTGTGTAATACATGTTCATGTCAGCTCAATTCATCACGTGAGGTGTTGTTTTTGTACTGCCCAGAAACATTCTGATGCTAGGTATGGATATGAATTTTGAAGTTGTTTTAAATTAGAGACTTTTTTGCGTGTATTGGTTGAAATCACGCTTTTATAAAACATTACACAGCAGTGTAAAGAACAGTGCGTTCCGTTGTGTTCCAAGGAAACCAGGACTAGCGTCAAAATACTATAACCGATGACGCATTTCGATACGGTCGATCGATGAATGAATGTCCAGAAACCTGTTTCGTGATGGTGGCAACATTCCCTTACCCAGCAACAAGTCAATGGAAAAAGTTCAGCTTTGTTGCACCACAATCGGGCACACACAGGCAGTTCACAAACTGTAGCTGAAGCATGTGTGAGGAGCTTTCGAACCACCCACCCATCTACCCAAGCTGGAGGCCATTAAAGTTCAAGTTCTCCTCCCCGGGTCGAACATTAGACATTCGACATTCGCCTCACAATTATAAATTGACACGCGCACTGTAAAGCGAAACAAAAAACCAAAAAAAAAATCCAAAGCCGCATATGCAGGAAATTCAAAGCGATAGAAAGCGTCCTCGATGGCGGAGAATGAATTGATCGGTATGTGTGTTTATGTGTGGGAGATATTCGTGTCCGCAAATGGAGATCGCTTGAAAAAGTTGATTCTTGTTTGCTCCCTCCCATACACTAACCTACCACGCGGAACTATATTTTAACGCCTTGGCGCATCGTGGCGTGTGGCATGAAGGTTAACTTTCGACCGAAACTGCCACCCATCTAGCCGCCTTCTCATGTACGATGCTCGCATCGGGGTAATGTACAATAACGTCAGCAATATTTACGTTTTGCGATCGAAACTTTACATTTCCATACAACCCGTCGGAGAAATCGTTGGCTGCTGGGGATGGAATTTGTGTTAGGAGCGCTTGAAACCCACATTAAGACGGAATAAAGCAACACCGAGCAGGAAGCGCTTCAACTTTGTCGTAGCTGGGCGAATGCTAGCAATTGCCGGATCGCTTTTCCCTGGCGAGCTGGCGGGCTCGGGCACACCTGGGACTACGACAACAAGCCTGTTGCCGAGGGGATGGCGTCACAGCGACACCCGAGCACAAATTTGCCACAATTGCTGCCGCCGTAACATTTTTTTATGCACCGACGGCTTTGATCTCGATATGCATATCCCCGCGGTCCGTCAGCTGATGCATGACGTCGGTGGCCTTCTCTCGCACGACCGGTGGAACTGGCTGGAGACGGGCACGCCACCGAAGCATCCAATTTCTCACATTCTCTTCTCATCTCCCGACGTCGTTGTCGCGGGCCGCTGCACAGTGCTCCATCGTAGGGATGATAGCGATGAACTGGTTTAGTGACGAGGCGGTGTCACTGGTAACGACGAAATTTATTGTCAACTTGTGCGGGGGTACTGTAGGCACACTTGTTGGATTGAATAATGTTCCGCTTTATATCGTTTGCCGGCACAAGATGGTGCCACAAGTTGTCGGTACTGTAACGTTTTGCACGGGTATGGATTATGTGTAGGTGGTTTAAAATAAAATATCTCGTAAAGTAAAATTGATTATTGATAAGTTCTTTAAGTTTTACTGTTCCATTATATGAAGTATACTAGATTATAGACGAACCTTTGCAATGAATTCGGGGCATTTGTGGATATTGTTCACTTTTTGCCAGTAACAACGTGCTTGCTAAAACAATTGTGTTTGGATATGTCTAGAATCTTTTACTTTTCTTTAAAATCTTCTGATACAAATTTACAATGCTGTTTCCTTCTTCGAAGGACCTAGTTTTGATGGCAATTTTGTGAAAGTACTGTTTTGTAAATAATATAATCCACGAAACTACGATGATTCCTGGAACATGATAGATATGAGCTAAACTAACTTTAGCTGAGGTATGGTGTGTGGAAAGGTTTTGAAAATATTGAATTACTACTGGACAATAGCTCACAACGGACTAATTTAAAAGCTTGTTTTTTACAGCATCTCCAATTCTATTGTTTACCATTGCCAGTTAAACGATTTTCAATAGAAACCATTACAGTCTTTGTTCACTTAAAGGCTTTTAATTTGTTTTGTTATTTGGTATGTGCGCTGTTTCATGAGTCTTGCTTGTGCTCTTTTCCTTGCTACAGCTTGCGATAATGATGTAACATGATATAAACTATCCACCTACGGGGAAGATGGTCGTTCCGAGCCGAGCGTGATTTAAAATGATTTGCCTGCACGTGCCTGCATCCGGTGTCGTCCCGCGAGCCTTGTGCATGCTGCAGCGCTTTCATTCGCCAATTTTGTGTGGGCCCTCCGGTAAATACCTAGCCTCTGTGGCTCTGCTATCGGAACCAATCGTGCGCACTTTCTTCACGAAAGGGGTTGTGAATACTTTCGAGCCGTTTGCAAAGGTTGAGGCATCCACCCAACAACTTTACATCCGCCGGGCAGTTGCATCTTTCCATCGGTTGAAGATGATGCATAGCTAAGTCGATTAGGGAGGGATTGGATCGTCACGGGAATGGATGGGAGGGTTTCTTTTGCATTATTTCTTTTGTTTCTTTGCGTCCCTTTTACCTACCCTTGTTGTGCACCGTTTGCAGACGCTGGTGTCGTTTCCTGCCGTTTAGCACTCAGTGACTTGCTGCTGCTTGTTGGGTAGAAGTGTTTGCGTGAAAATATGATTAGTGCCATCGCGAAACGCTACTGCAGCATTCACCGCCACCCGGGGCAAGCGTCCCTAAAGAGAACAAAACCATCGTCCGCCCTCGTTATGCATCGGAATCGTTAATTATGCCACGTTGTCACCGCATGCCCGCAGCAACAATCGATGCCAATAAGCGAGCGTGTAGTAGACGGAAGCGATGCTTCCACCAGACCCCAGGAGGTTCGAAATTATTGGTGCCGCTCGTGAAGGTGCATTATCGCTGGCGTGTGAGCAGAGTGAAACAAGTGCAGCAAAAAGTGAAGTGTAACGAATCGACCACCGATCATCGGATCGGGAATGCTGGCAACCGTCGCCCTGTGACTAGCGGGCGTGAAGCAATCTATGAAGCGGGCTAGCCGGGGAGAAGACCCACCGTTGGCCATTGTGTTGTGGTGCCTCTTCGGCTTCGGCCTATGAAATTGAGATGACGCTGCGCGGCAGTTGAGCTAGAGAGCGAAAGTGTGGATGAAAAGTGACGCTACACGAGGCACATATGTTTGGCTATCGCCACCTGCTTGCCCGGGACACAATCCACCGGGAAAGCTAGCAATCGGTGGAGTCATTAGACGAAAAACAATCACTACGCTATACCACCACTACCACTGCTGCTTCTCGTTGCGAAGCTGGCTAACCAGACAATAAACTCGAATGAATGCGCGAAGTGAAGAAAAACATGACAAACGAGGCTTCCCTTCCGCGAGTTTTTTTTTCGTTTACTTCTTTCATCGTTCTCCATCCAAACAAATGGAGTGTCAACAAACTGTCGCATACGTAATATGACGCACAAAACCGGAACCGTAAGCCGAGAAGCGAAACAAGAGGCGGCTTATAAAAAAAACCCCAAAATAAAACGTAAAACGAACGATTAGCGTGCGGTAGCGAAACACGCTGCTATTTGTAAACCGTACCGATGTGCCAATGTTAGTGTAAAGCGTTTGAACACATTTAATAACGAGCGAATGCGAAAAGCGAACACCGTATGTTACGCTGCCGCTTTTTTAGTTTGTAAGCAAACGGAAAGAACCTGCGCATGACACATTTTCACCGCTCCCCACGACCTGCCTCAGTATGAGGAAAATGGACGTCAACAATGCTAAATATCTGCTCGATTATCTCTACTACACGAGAGATGATGAGCAGTTTCGTTTTTACAAGAAGGTAAGCAACAGCAGCGACCGCTGTGATGTTGGGAATGTGGAAAGGAACAAGAAAATCACAAATTGATTAAATTTTTTAATAATAGAACAATAAAAGCAGCGATTTCAATCCGGTCGCGAAGATGATTCAATGAAGAAGAAGGCTTGATGTATAAACAGCCTTCTTTGAGTCTGACCCGTTGCTCGCGGTGTTGTAGGTTAATTGAAAGACAATCGCAGTCTCGTTTACATTCTTTGCTGCACATTCACGCTTGATGGGGTGATCACTGGTGCAAAAAAGAAAAGATACCCATACACACAAGTACATTTATAGTGGTGCATTCAACAGTTAGTTCTATTTTAAAGCTCCGTCAGGCATTGGAAGAACGGGAAAATTTGCAATTCTGTCTGATAAGCTAGCGATCACGCAATGAGGGCTTAAGTTGGTATGTTTATTATAAATGCCTCCATTTCATTTATTCAATTGTTATTTCGTTTAAAAGCACCGATAGTCTTCGATTGTAAAATAATTTAAAATTATTTCTAAGATATTTAGTATAAAAAATAGACGTGATCAGTGCTGAAAACCAGTTCAAAACCACAGCAAAAAGGAATAAACGATACTTTTTCTGAAACTACATTGATATAAGCCATGTATACAACTGTATAATAATATGTTCTGGTATCTCATTAATTATAGCTATAAAAATATTTTTGCTGATTGATATGTTTGATTGTGTGAAAAGAATGCAGGACATCCGATTCCAGCATAAAAAGAAAGTAGTTAATCATGAATGAATTCGTTTCATATTTGAGCATTAACATTGATCACCACATGTGATCAGTTTTAAAATAACATAATAAACACATGTGATAAGTTTTTATATGAATTTATATTATTTTACTATCGATAATCATAACTGCAACATTTGTATTGTTTGTACTTACTAAAAATGTCTGTTATACAATTTATGTTGAATTAGCATAGTTTTGAATTATTTCTCTAGTTTGTTTTTTAATTTGGTTTTTTCAAGTAAGCAAGTTAATTTACAAAAACAGTTTATTTACGAAAACTTATTTGAATCAGTTAATCAATATCTGTTATTAAAATTTGAAACCAACGATAGTGGTTCTAAGCGAATCGGATCAATATCATTAATTTGTTATTTTGTCTTATGTTGAAATCCATGAAAATGGCTTTAGAAAATATATTTCTACATTAAAATTGGAAGCAATACAGCCCACACCACTGTAAGGCTTATTTGAGTGAAATTATTGGGTACGTCTTAAACTAAATATGGATTACACTTTAAAAAAAGCTAACAGCCACCGTAATCATAACACATTGTTTTATTTAAAAATGAATTTGAGTCTCTGAACGCACCCACCCAGTTCCTCGCAGATTGAAATCTGTAATCTTCAAAAAATATACAACTTTTATTACTATGCGCAGTCTTATTCTATTATAAGCCTTTGAAAAAATATTCATAATTTTATAGTTTTAATTGTAATAGTTTTAAATTCTACAACGTATGAGACACATTTTTTTCAATTTACAACATTTATCATTTAAATGGTCTTAAAGTGTTAGTCCTGGTTCGTTATGTACCGCCTAATTAAAATCTCTTGTTCTGTTCATCTCTTCCCGCACTCTTCCCACAGTCAAGATCATCAATATTTCGCGGTGTGATACTATGCCTCTGCCTGAACCTCACCTTCGCCAATGTGGTCCGCTTCCCGCGCGAACTGCAGCTGCATGGATCAGCCTTCCTAGTACCTTACGTCATACTGCTCCTTCTAGTCGGTCTCCCGGTGGTACTGCTCGAGATATCGTTGGGGCAGTTTCTCGGCCAAGGTTCGGCGCATATGTGGCGCGCTGCTCCCTTCCTAAAGGGTAAGTGTGAACAGGGTCAGGGTCAGAACAGGGGTCTTCTACTTTATGCTACTAACTTGCATTCTGAACTTAAGCTCCCTCGATAACTAAAGGCCCAAAAAAATAGTATCAATTCCAAAAGTGTTTTCAATTATTGATTGATTGGAGTAATTTATAACATTGAATTTCAATCATTCGATCGAAATTCAATGATCAATTTAAAAAAATCGTTCCACTGGTCGCGTTTGTGTACTCCTTTGCCATAATCTGCTGCTGGTTTCCACCGTGGCCGCATCGTTAGTGGACCGTTTCTTCTCAGTGCATAATCGACCTAAGTTGCGCAACGTTTGCTACACCGAATTTCCATTTCCAATTCCACGCAAATTTCACCCCGACAGGTGCCAGTTTAGTGGGACGTATTGCTTCGTGGCTGGCGGCGATATGGACATCGATGCAATCTGTGATTGCACTGCTCTACATCGGAATGCTAGCATTCAAATCTGTGCCATTGCGGGAGTGCTCCAAATCGGTTACGATCAACCCGCAAGCCATTTATGTGAGTGATGACGAAGGGTGAAGTTGTCGGTGCCGACTAGTTTCATACGACCTGACTAATTATGTCCATTGTATTTCCAACAGAACGGCTACGACGTACAGCAAAGCAGTGGACAGGAATGTTTGAAGTAAGCGATTTTTTATAGTTGTTTTTTTTTTGTTTCATTATGGCACGCACGCAATTTGCATGCAGCAGGCGTCTGACACGGTTTTGCTGATCATACATTCTTGCCCACCCTTCTTTCGCGCTTTCTCCCTCAGATTAACATTTCTCCGTCCAGTGTGGAGAAGCTCGCTGTACTTTGGCCTGCTGGCGTTGAGTCTCATTCTGCTGTGGGTCATATCGATGGTCTGGTAAGTGTCTCTTCCGTGTCGTCCCTCAAACGCGTGGGCTAATAAGGGCCGTACCTAACGCCACTTCTCGCTCTCACCTTCACCATTTCCACAGCACGCACAGTGGGAAAATCAATCGCAGGTCGATCTACCTGTTCGGATTTATCGCACTGGTACTGCTCATCTTCGAAACCGGCTGGGAGGTGACTAAATCGATCAACGAACAGTATTTCCCCGAAGTGTGGCCCTTTCATCCGGAGTCGTTCGCCGATAGCACGGTCTGGTTCAATGCGCTCGTGCAGGTGATCTACTCGCTGAACATTGGCTTCGGAGCGGTACCGGTTCTAACCGGCAAGTTCCTGTACAAGGGGGATGCGATCAAGTGAGTGGCCGGCATGCTCCACCCAGCTGACAAAGCACTCTTTAACTCTCTTACCGTGTGTCTCACCGCAGGACCTCGTTCGTGTACATATTCTTCAACATACTCATCACGGCGATCGCGGTGGTGTTCTACGTGTTTCAGTACAACAACAGCTTTACCGAGGCGCATCCCTTCTATCCGGAGCTGAGCCCACTGACCGTCATCTACGACCGGGCAATCAGCGTGCAGGAGACGGATCCAACGCTTCAGCGGCTCATACCGGCGCTCTCGTACACGGTGATCTTCATCTCGTCGCTCGTTTCGATCGTCATCTACATCTACACCTCGACCCGGATCATCCGGAAGCATCCGAACTACACCGTCTGTCTGGCGGGCTTGGTGGTCGCCATCGCGGGTCTGCTCTGTCCAAACTACATCTTCCCGCGCATACTGGATACGCGTATCGTCGGCTCGCTGGCCGTGTGTGCCATGATCTTCGAGATCATACTCATCATCTGGGTGTACGGATCGAAGAATCTCTACACGGACCTGGAGTTCTCGCTCGGCCGGCCGGTGCTGAAGGCGTGGCTGTTCATCTGGGGCTTTATCCCGGTGCTGCTGATGGCGCTACTCTGCTGGTGGTCGATCACGTACTACGACACCGATCTGCTCATCGATTACTTCCCTAAATGGTTGCCGGTTGTGTTTAGCCTTTCCGTAATCGTGCTACTAGCGTGCGTCGAGATCAGCAAGCAGGTGGACTACAACGTGTTCAGCATGATCCACGGTGCGACCAAACCCTCGAAAGACTGGGGGCCAGCCGATCCGCTCGTGCGCCACGCCTGGAAGCAGTGGAAGTCCGTCTGCGAGGATACGGGCGAGCGAGACTTTACGCTGCGACGTCGCGGCACAAAGGACTACACCAACTCCATCAAGAAGGGACAGTACTCACACTCGCACAAGTACGGTGCATCTTCGAATCGGAATCTCTCGACGGCGGGCAGCAACTCGCCCAACTACAGTGGCTCCGTTTTCGGGGATTCCGCCATCGAGGAGGATATGAGTGTGGAGAAGTATCCGCACTACAACAAACACTCCACTCAGCAGCAGTACGGGTTGGATACGCCAACACCGCCTCCTCCACCACCGCTCCCGCTCGGCGAAACCATCGACGACAGTTCGCCCCGCATATCGGCCAGCTCGCGAAAGTCCTCCCGTGCGACGGATCACACCAAGCGTACGCCGAGCGAACGCAGCCAGGCGGATCTGTTGCCCAACGCGCGGAAAACTTCCGACAACAATAGCTTCTCCTCGCGTATCGACATAATGCCCACGGATGACGACGTGTTCGGGCGGAGCACGGCGATCGTGCGTAACCCGCTCGCCAAGGCCCACCAGCAGGGTCATCAGAACCACAATCTACCAAGGCACTACCATCACCATCCCCATCAGCATCATGTGCAGCAGGGTAATGGCGGTGCCGGTGGCATGGTTCCGGTGCACGGTGCCAAACAGCAAAACGGTGTGTCCTACCACCAGGACGGTCCCCCACGGAGCGGAATGCCCGATAGTGACCGATCGCACGGGTATAATCGGGACATTTTCATCAGCAATGGACACGCACCGAGCGGGGGGGATCACATCTGTTGGCGAAAGTTTTCGATCAACTCGGAAGAATATTCCACAGAGCTATAGGGTGGTCGCAGACCGAGAGAGAAAGATAGCCTGTTAATGTTACTGTTACACTTGTTCGTTTCGTATTCTTCCGTTTCTGCATGGCGTTCAACGTTCCGTTTGTACATATAGTAGACCGAAGTGCTAGTAGACAAAACAAATAACCTGATCTACCGATCGTCTCACTCACCCCACATTCGTTGGGTGGGCTTATCCTCAGTGGGATGTCAAGCTCATGATTGAGGAAGAGCGAAGGTGTGGGACTGATTTCATATGGACTCGCGACTTCGGGCGCATCGATCGAAACCAATCGATTTATATTATTTATTCGAATAGCAGAATCTTCATTCGAATGTGAAACTAGCAGATAAGTTGTACAACGACGAACCCGGGCTGCGTGCACTTTGGATTCGTTTACATTGAAAGTGATGGCGTCAACGCAACTTTAGAGACTCTAAAAACATAACATTAAAATGCTTAATACTAAATATTTACCTAATGGTATGTTAATCTACGTTTGTTACGGTTACCATAAAAGAAGTGCATGATTCTTGGGACTTTTCACGGGACTTTGCTAAGGTATAAATAAGTAGTTACTGTGTTACGGGTATCAGACCGGTATCAAATCTGGCTGGTGTTACACTTGGCTACCGTAAACGATGAATTGATCATGTGTGTTTGTGTACACTCGGGCACTGGCCATGTGGTGAAATATAAAGGCAAGCGACAACATAAGCTACACACATGTAAATCGAAATGATTCGCTTACCTGATCTGGAATTTTTAGTTGCGTCGTAAGATGGGAAGATTTGTATATAGCTTCATCCCAACCCGGAGCGCTCGGTAGGGAAGCGATAAAAATAAAATTGGTTAAACGGAAAAAGCATACAAAATTATCGTTTCATCGTTTAAAACCATGCAAAGAAATATTTTTTTCCTAGCGTCCCGCATAAGGAGTTCCTTCTGTGGACCAGGTAAGCAGTACATTTGGCAAACTCTGTGCTGTCGTGGCCGTTAGCCTATCATTTAAGTATTTATTCTTCATGTACTCTCGCTCCCGTCGAGAGTAGACCCGTCGATCATCGTATATTGCATTGCTCTCGAATAATCATGCTGCTTTTAAAACATTGTTTTAATTTTAAGAGCAGTTTGGTACTACCATTACACTATTCCACTTAAGACAACTGTATTTTATTTCCATCCGTGTTAGGAGACATTTTTAAACCGATTTATTTGATTTTTTAAAAACCCGCAGAAGCAACTGTTAGTTTTACTTTCTTGTATTTAGACGGGGTTCGTACGGGTTTAAAATACTTTTTCTTTATTTACGCAATCGTAGAAAAAACGGATAGAAAAGCGGTTCTAACGAACGTAATTGGCCGCCGTCTGTGTTTTGACTTTTACATCGTGGGCTCGCGGCGGCACAAGTACTCGAGTTTTTAACTACTCGACTTTGTGCCGTGTGACGGCTGACATAAGGTTGTTATTAATCTTATCTAAATCTAATAGCAACATTTACATTGATTTTAACCAACGGAGCCTGCGGTAGACGTGGTGGCTCGGTGGCTACCTGAGCCATTTGAACCAGGATGAAGAGCGGTTCCTTTGTCGGATAGCGTGGATCAGGGAAGCTTACGCCGTGGTTGACCGAGTGGTGAGGTTTCCTTTGCTTGCTGGGATCGGTTGTGTGGACGAGAAGTATGCGGATGTTTCGAGTGTTTGGTGTCTTTCGGTTATTGGTGTATCGAACCGTTTTCACTTGCATCGTCGTCATGGTTTGGGGTTTTAGCTTTCCCTTCTGGTGATTGTTCCTTTTTGCGATCTTCGAAGGATTGATCGGAAGGAGCATGCTTACCATTTCTCGACTAATTATGGTTCTGATTTTTCAACGTCTCTTCATTTTCATCATCAATTCCTGCTTCTTGTACGGGATTCTGTTGTTCGCCGTACATTGACTACTCTACGTGGTTTAGCTGTTCTGCGTTAGGTCCATCTGTCAGACTTACAAATGGTTGATCTTCTAGGGCTCACTATTTTTAGAAGCAAGCTGAAGGAGAAAATTATCTAAATAACGATCCGATTGGTCGCTTTTGTTACTCCATTCTGCCAAAAGTGAAGCTACAACCATGGTTTAAAGGCCTGAACGCTGGTCGTTCATTCATAAAAACAATGTCCCGGTTAATATCAAACCACTATGGGCTAAATTCTCATCTCTAACGTATTGGGTTATCTACCACTAAAGAGTGTCCATGCGGTCTCGGACATCATGACGTTGACCACCTGCTATTGACATGCCAGGCTTACGAGGCCGCTCGACCTCAACTATTCTTGTCCGTAACGCTCTAGCAGATACACAGTACCTAAAAATTGTCCACAATTTCATAAAACAAAATAGCATCTCCATTTAAACAATAGTTACAATAACCAAAATCTTGATTACCAAAACCAAAACTAAAGCAAAATTCCATACAATTCCATCCCCGAAAGGGGTTAATACGGCCAGGTCGTCACTAAAAATAATCAAATCAAATCAAATCAAATTCTCCAAGTAAGAAGCAGCTGATCTTCTAGAGCCTCACTATCTTTAGAAGCAAGCTCAATGAGAAAATTATTTAAATAACGATCCGAAAGTTGAGAAACTTCGAACAGAGTTCTGAAATCGTTCGGATGAAAACAATTTTCCGATAGGGTAGATGAACCACGATTTGTCTCGTACGGCTTTGCCAATGCTGTGGCGAGAAGACAGACAATCAAAATCAATATGTTTTTTTTTCCATTTTGTATGACTTCCTGTTATAACAACCATTATAAAGTAGGCTGCTTTGAAGAGTATGTTAATATCTCTGATGATGTATGAACTCACTGGTGAATAATCAAGTAACGACCCTTTCATAGTACTGCTCTTAAAAGTGCTGACGCTATCAACAAACAAAAATATTTGCAAGTACTTGAAACATATTTGTAAACATACTTCCCCAAGTAAGAAGCATGCTACGAGCACGGTTTTGAGAATGACTTACAGAAATACAAAGAATAAATCCTGTGCAAATGTTGATTTTCTGTGGAACATACGAAATAAACGTGGCAATGCAGATTTAATCTATTATTAGTGAGGGATCGCCCTATCGCCCATGGCTACATGCAAATTATTATCCATGATGCAATCATCTCCCATGAAGAAAGAAAACACAACAATAACAAATTTAGTATTTGCTTGGTTTGGAGCATCAACCAAATACAGTGCTTGCTCCAGTCTTTAACTAATTCATAGAAATAATAAGAAATAATTGTTTGTACATCAAGAGTAATAGATAGCATGGATCCTGAAATGTAACACATTTTTAATTAATACTTTCACAGCAGCTTCACACATTATATTGGCTCTTTCAGCCAATAAACAAAGAAGTATCGTTGCTAATTTGATTTGAATTTGAAAGCTGGTTTTCCATTGGCATATATGCACGTCCGTTGCAGAATTGCTTCTCCAAGAAAGCTTTCCATGCTGATTTCACAATTTGAATGTGGGTATTTCATTTAAATCCGAACCCAACATTTTCATTCGAATGATTGATTGCCTCCGTATGAACACGATATAACAATGCATTGACCCAACCCAACAATCTACAACCCAACAGGTTTATGCAAAGATGTTTAACAAGTAACAGTACAAAAATTGTGACCAAGTCAACTGAGGTATACATCGATTACATAAGTTTTTTTCATAATCGAAATAATAATAGTCACAATTGCAGCTTAACTGTGCCATCGGTTTTTATTAAGGTTGGTTTGGTGATTTTGATTCAAGAGTATCATTATGCACACTTAAACGATTATATTTTTCCTTCACCAGAAATAATTGAGAGTTCCGGAACAGTAGTGGAGTGAAGAGTGATCGAGTGGACTAATTTGACGTATACCTGCATAAACATTGCTGAAGAAAAAAGTAAGTACCGTACCATACTCTAACAAACTGCTGTTATGATACAATTTGTTAAAATTCCATATATTTATAAACATGGTACACGTGGTAAAACAAACATCACTTTGATTGATTTAATACCGAACTTTATTGTCGCACGTCTTCACTTAACGACTGGTAGTACCGATATGATCTGGTTACGCATCTCGCATGCTCGAGGACCTGTTTGCGCGACACCCCACTCGATTAAGTGGAGCTGGGTATTCGAACCCGATCTTGGCGCTAGTCATAACTATATAGCGCATAACATTGTTCCGGCTACCGTAATCAGCTCCTAGCTTTGCTTTTTATTAAATAAATAGCAAGTATCCACTGGTTTATGTCATATTGTTTTGCACCGGCATCGAATGCGGTTGAAACTTTCAAAGTTTGCAGTCACAATCGTTTCGTGGGATTAATTTAGTTAATATTGGTGTTAGGTGTGTTCGGTAGCAATCCACTGACAACCGGAAACAGTTAAGAAGTGTATCAGTCAATTCAGTGATACTCAGTTTTAGTTCAAGATATTAGTGTTTTGTGTAAGTTAAGGGCGTGTAATAAAATGGCGGACATTTCATATTCACGCCAAGTGAAGCAGAGTGGTTAGCTTTATAGGGGATTGACCAAACAAGAAAAAAATGATCAAACAAGAAAAAATCGAGATTAGAGGACGATTATAATGTTGTTTGCTCGAATTGCAAAATCGCATTGGAACGAGATATGCCCTCAACATCTGTTGAAGCTGAAGCTGCTTTGGTCCGTACAGATATCGGCAACATTGAAATCAATTAGAAGTTTTCAAGTGCAAACGCCATACCTGAGGACGTCATCCAAGATCCAATTCCTAAGGGACCAACTGTGGAGATAAAGCTGAAGAAGACTTTGACTTGGATATTGAAAACACTACATTGCGAGATTGTTTACAAATATGGGCGCTTCTTAACGATATCAATACCATACCTGACTTCGACAACTCCTTAGCATACTCCGCGTACATGCAGATAGCACACTACCGAAAGATTCTCTCTACCACCGAAAGAGCACACTACCGAAAGATTCCTGCATGTATCAGCATTATACAAGGAGGACAATTCTGGTACAAAGGTATACAATCATGCCTTATGAAAGTGTTGTGGTACGTACTAAAATTTTGTTTTGGTAAATTTATTATATTTTCCATTCAATTGAAGAATCGTAATATATTATAATTTCATATTTTACAGCCACGTGAAGCTTTCTACATCTACTTTGAATTTGAAGATTTTCATCAATGGGTTACCGTTACATAGAAGTACGAATCTGGAGTTTTGACCAATGCTAGCTGCTATCGACGAGCAGCCAGAAGAACCTTCAATGAAAGTAGCAGTTTATTGTGGCACAACTAAACCTCAAAAAGTCGAAGAATATTTCCGTTCTCTTGTTGACGAGTTAAATGAGCTTACAACTGCTGGCATTAGTATCAACGATCAGCTTATCAACATTATAGTGTTGTTCCTTATTGCTTATTCTCCAGCAAGAGCATTTACTAAAGGTATGTTTTCATTCAAAAAGGAAAATACATTATTCAGTTTTTGATATATTATTTTGAAATTTATTATTACTTCATTACAGGTGTTGTCAACTTCAATGCAATCCACGGATGCATGAAATGCAGAGCGCAAGGAATTGGCGAGAATCATTGAACATTTTTTAGAGGCATCGATGGAACGATTAGATGAAGCATTTCGTTGTTTACATGCATTCTCATCAGAAAGAGCTAACGCCGTTTCTAGTTTTGATGAATTTTAGCATCATCGATGGTTTCATTGTAGCGGACTCTCTTCAAATAAATCACTTCACTAATTCGGGGCGTCATGAAGAGAGTGGTGAAGAGATAGAAGAATGGAGACCCAGGCGTCCAAAGAAGGTGGACAAATCAGCAAAGCGAGCTCAGTTCGTCGATGTTGACTAATATCCATTTACCGACAGAAGTTAACCCTAATCTGCGTGCTACCAGCAGTTTGGATAAAAGAAAGGGCACGGAACTTAACTCGTTCACAATATATCAACATATCCATTTGAAAATGAGTTACGCCTGTTGTTGCATTCTAGTCATGATAAAAACACCGCGTACATTAGACAAGGACTGATGCTACAAAATGACGATACAAACAGTTGGTTTTTTTGCGAAATAAAATTATGTAATAGAGTATCAGGTTGCTGTTCAAACAGGAACGGTTTGCATAACGGGAAAGAATTTCACTTTTTGAAACGATGCGCGGTAGAGAATCGTTTTCCACTTAAATTAACCCTTTTATGAGAATGGTGAAGTGTACACTTTCCTCGGACTAAATCTATGTTTGAATTACCAAGTGGAGTTTGTGCTATTTCAATAAATAAATTTAAAATGTTTTAAACCCTTGAAACCCTATTTTATCTTTCCCTTTTATCCAACGGCCGGACCAAGTTATTTCTGTCAAGAATTTCCTATCGAAAAGCATTTAATTCCATCTATAAAAACTTTTTTGAAAGAACCTATTTTCTCCTAGTTTTTCATTAAACTGGTCCATCTCTTCCTTACTTACTAGTGGCTTAAAATTAAATGGAACGGCATCTAAATCTACCCTCAAGTCCAAAGTTCGCCCGTGCGACTTGATTTGCAACAACAGCATTTTTTCCTTCATCACACGGTGGTGGAGCTGGAAGGGTGGTACAGTCGCATATGTCTCTGGCGGGGAAAAAGCTGACGTTACGAACAAAACACATTTAATCAATGTTACTGTGCTGGTTAACTACAAAGCAAATGATTTTACAACAATTTACCCATAATTGATGTAGATGTTTTTGTATCAGAAGAAATAGCTGAGTCAAGATCTCGTCATGGATACTAAAAAACAAAAATATGTAGAATTTTTTCTGTAGAACATAAAACATCAGAATGAATATTTCGCCATTCATTTACCATTAGTTTCTGTTCTTTCCTGCTCCTCTTTGGAGGCTGTATACGTTAATGGCACAAATGAAAGTATAAAATTCGAATGATGTTTTTGAAAGACTTTGTTCCCACACATACAATTTTACAATAACTTTCATACCATGATTCGCTACGGGAGAGACAAGTCCAGATGAATATTGATTGGATGTGTATGGCACTGGTTGCATTGGGCATTGTAATAAAAAGGAAAAATTTAAGGATGCGAATCGACCACCACGTTTAATCTGCTTCTGAACTACACCACCGTAAGCTGTAATTACAGAACATATTTATAAATAAGATAGGGACGCAGAACAGGGACGATCATATTGAATTGTACTACTTATCCCACTCGTTCCAGGTTTTACATTTTCCTTCTCACGAATAATAGAAGAACGCTTCACATTCAACTTCTTTTCACTATTAAAACTCGAGCCCTCCATTTTATATTTAAACACAAACTTTAATGTTATCACTGTTAGTATATGAATTTTATGATATCACAACACAACTGAGACTTTCACTTCTCTATTCACAGGTTTATGCACGAGCAATCACTTAAAACACGTCCAGAAGCCAAGAAAGAAAAACGTGTAATGAGCAAGTGTTTTTGAAAACGAGTGGGAATAAACAAAACGTTGTCCAAATTTCAGGTAATTGTTCTTCCGTTATTCCGCTGAAGGTTTACGTCCTATTTAGTTTTTCTTGCGGTATCTTCCGCATTCCCGTTCATATAAGGAACGTGATAAACGTTTCTGAAAACGCGAGCGTAAGGGATGTCAGAATAATTATCTAAAAATACATGAATGGAGGTATAACATTTTTATATCTCTATCGAGAAGAACTGGCGCAAAATATTGGAAGCGGATGGCTGTTTAATTTATATTTATTTATAATAACACGTTTAATTTAATTTATAACAATACGACCAAAAACAATATACGGAAGCTTATTGTGTTTTTAATTTCTCCCATTCCAGATTATACAGCATCCAGAAGAAGCATCCTGCGTTGAACCAATGCCATTTCTGTCTTCACCTTTTGACAGTGAGTTTTTGATTTGAAATAGGACAAAAAACTTTGCGGTACTTTCAATAACAAATGTTAAAACTTCTCCGAAGATGAAGGACGCTGAAGCTGGGTGTCAAGCAACAGATCGCTTGGACGTTTCAGCTAACAATAATTGTGGCGACGGGGCTGCAAATTGCGCGATGTGCACGGGGAATCCACCTTCAGAATACGACCGACGTTGTACACGGGATCCGGAATTTTGCGAGAGGATACAAACTCTCGAATCCTCCATATAGAAGAGGGAAGATAAGGAAGATGGCGGGCCGTGGGGTAATGACCCGAGAGAGTGCGGTCATGACTTACACCACGCGGCGTCGCGCAATACGCAAACTGTAATGCACACCCGTCCGATAAGTCGCTCGGGGAACATGATTTACCCCACAAGCACAATTCACTTGGGAAACGCACCGCACTTTGGAAATCCAACGAACTCATCAGCTGCACCCGTACGAAAGTCACTCATCGCAACTGCCCTTCTCTTCGCTGAGGAATACGCTTCCAATTGGCCAGCTGTTTCTAGGTAAGTTATCGTACAAACCTCTACTGCCGATACGAACACCTTGCCTGTCATGCGTACTTATCGGAAAATCGTTCCACTTTCAGATTTTTTTTCGCAAAGTGTGCCTTCAAGCGCGCGAAGTTTCACGAACAGGACGGTTGGGGTCAGAAAAACGTTTGTCAACGAGTGCAAAATGTGCCGGAAGTGGCTGCACTACCACCCGGGAAAATGCAGTGTAACGAGTATCTGCGGTGTCAACGGATGCGAGTTTCTACACCACGCTATGTTACACCTGGAAGACAACGAAACGTCAACTAAGATTTAAATAAAACGTACACGTCTACACACACACAGGACTAAGGGAAGGAGCGTTGCTGAAGTACGTACCGGTGACTCAGCACGGACGTGGAGCGAGTGTGCAGACATTGCCCTTTTTTCAACGACGGTTAACACAGACATTCATGGACCACGGCCTGCTGGAAGAACTGAGACTCGAAGGAACTCCCCTACCGCTTCGTCTGTGATGGACGGGCAATGTAAGCAGATAGGAGAAGAGTTCGGTTCGGGTAGCCGTACGCATATCGGGACAACATGATTAGAAGACGTACGAGATGGAGAACGTACGTACCGTACAGAAATTGGCTCTCCCTCCACAGTAAATCTCCTTACAGTCGTATACGATAGCAGTACGCCGTACAATCATCGGTATGGATCACTGGAAATTAGCACAAGAAGAACGATCGGTAAAAGTGTCGAACCAATAGCGCGTCTAGGCTCGATCGTCTATGGACCACTCTCGTCAGCGCGAACGATTCCACGTATGTTCTTGTGGCCCGTTCGACGATTCTCTTAATGCTGCTGTGAAAGAGTAGTTCGCCATCGAATCGATCGGGATAGATAGATCGGCAATCCCCCTCCGATCCAGAGACGATGGCCGCGCGTTATCAATATTCGAGCAGAGAACGGTGCCAAAAGGAAACCGATACGAGACTGGACTTCTCTGGCGGTACGACGACTTTACACTATCGTGCAATAAGGCAGCAGATACAACGCGGTATGTATGCCTCAAACAGAAAATGAAAAGAGATCCAGTTTTAGCAGAAGCCGTCAGTCGAAAAATGCGCGAATACGTGAACAAAGGTTACCTATGTCGATTGACGCCCGTTGAATTAGCAGTACGGCGACGAAACGATTGGTATTGGTACATATTTTTCCCGTGACCAACCCAAAAAAAAAACGGGGAATAATTTTCGACGCGGCTGCCAAAGTTACAGGAGTCAGCCTAAACACACACCTGTTAACCGGTGGCGCACGTTGGTCAACTTTCCGTACTATTCAAGTTCAGGGAGTATCGCGTCGGCATTGCAGGGCTGTGGGATGCCGACCACATGTTGTCGCTGTGATGACATTTGGAGTGGCCTGCTCCCCAGCGCAGCGCTTTCGTGATGAACCTGAACGCAGAGCGATTCCAGGTAGAGTTTCCCAGAGAAGTTGACTGCATCAAGCACGAACACTACGTGGATGACATGCTCGCCATCGCAGAGACCGGTAACGAAGTCAAACTACTGGCAAAGCACGTTAGATTCATCCACACGTGCGGAGGGTTTGAAATTCGGATTGAAATCGCTAGGTGATATTGCTAGGTGAAATCGCTAGGAGGTCCGATTTGAGCTGAAATCGCTAGTGAAAACAGTCCGAGTCGTCGAGCAAATTCGAGTACGGTGGGAAGATTGCCGTGCTCGTGGACGTCGTCGCCTTACGCAGTGTTTGCGGTTCCAAGCATTTGGCCATGGCTCCAGAAATTGCCACAAGCGTTGGTAGTGCGCCATCTGCTCACAAGAGCACAATACTTCTGAGTGTAAAGCTGAAGCATCCGTCGCCCCTAAGTATGCCAACTGTGGGCAGTCACATAAAGCAAACGATCCGGAATGTCCTCAACGCATCCGGTACAAGCATATTCGTCAAAATGCTGCCGCCGCAGGGCAACAGCAAAAAAAAACGTCGAGCAGTGACTTCTCGCCCTGCACCTCCAGTCACCGCGGCGAACTTCCCACCGCTGCCACGCACCGATAACCATGCCGATGCCGCTGCCACTTCTGACGCGGCTCCAAGCAAAGCCTCTCCAGCACCCGTAGCAGCTGGTTTTCAGTATGCTATGGCTGCCAAGTTGGCGGGTACCAGCACCACCACCACTTCAACACAGCCCTGCAACACGGGCACACTGTAAACCTCCACGATTCTGCAATGCTGCTACAAATTCTAACGGAAATGGTCCAGCGCTTGGGTGCATGTCGCACAAAACTGGAGCAAACAAGTCTACTTTGGGAGCTTACTGTCCTTTATAGGTAGCAAGCTTCGCGTCGCAAATTGGAATGCCTGCTCGGTTAGGGCAAAGAATATTCAGCTTGCTGATTTACTAAGCGACATCTTCTTGGCGAACACCGCGATCTCGAAACCAGTTACAGTCGACGATCTGATGTCGTACCATTTCTCGGTGGTAACAGAGTTTAACTTTGCGGTCGTAAAGCATCCCCTGCGTCAACGAAAAGATTACCACAACGTTAACTGTGTGCGTTTCGTTCGGCTTGTTGACGAACACATCGAAGCAACGGAGGTAAGAACTGTTATAAAAATCGAGAATGCCCCCTACACACTTTTTTTTATCAGACTGCGTAACAGATACAGGAGAAGGTACCAAACTTCCGGAAACATTTGGTTTCAAACTCAGGCCGCAACGATAGCGAGGGTGATCTCCGATCGTATCGCCAGCATCCGAAATGAAAATTTTGGGCGTTGTGTACAGAAATAGATCCCGCACTCCCATGCCTTTTGGAAAGTTGCTAAAATCCTAAAGAAGAAACCGAAATTCATACCTCAATTAATTGTTGGAGCTCAGACTTTGGTCACCCCTGCTGAAAAATGTGACGCTTTGGCAGAACAGTTTACTAGTTTACAAATGTAAATGCTGGCTTGTTGCGTGTTGCGGAGGATCGGTCTATGATGCCTTCTCACGATAGGGTAACCATAAACAACATTGACGGACGGCGCTCCAACGGATGAAGAATATGAAGGCTCCCGGGTTTGATGGTTTCTTCAACATCTTGTTAAAGAACCTCCAGGTCAAGGCACTCTCATAATTGCAGAACATCTTTGATAGATGTCTTCAGATAGGGTATTACCCAAGTGCTTAGAAAAGCGCCAAGGTGCTACCTATTCGCAAATCCGGGAAGGATCCCGCTCTTCGTGGTAGCTATCGCCCGATTAGTTTGCTTAGTGCGCTGGGGAAACTTTTCGATCGTTTCATCCTTGATCGGCACCAGGATTGGGTGTCCGAGCTGGATTTCATTCCTACAGTATAATTTGGTTTTCGGTCCGGCCTTTCCACTACTTTACAGCTGTACAGGCTCAAAGGTACCATTAAGCGAAACAAATCGTTGAGTAAGGCCACCGTTGTCATACTTTTAAACATCGAAAAAGCCTTCGATAATGTGTGGTACGATGGCCTCATACATAAACTGATTGATATTGGTCTTCCCATGTATTTGGTGAAGACAATTAGTGGTTATTTAAGTCAGAGGACATTTAGAGTCGCTTTGCGCTCCGATTTGTTCCGTGTTTTTCCCATCCCAGCAGGCGTGGCGCAAGGCAGCTTATTGGGACCATTGTTGTACGTTTTGAACACAGCGGACCTTCCGGTCCTACATTGCGTTTAACATATGTTTTTGTTCGCAGATCGCTCTTCCATTGCAGTTAGAGGTAGAAAATTGGCGGGGGCGCAAAGCTACCTTGATGTATTCCTCGCTTATGCTGCTAATTGAAAAATCATGGAAGATGCTTTTCAGAGATCATGTCCAGGCAATACTGCACAAATTGCACATGATCTTGAGGAGCTTGTATCCTCTGGTCTGCCGTAGGTCCAAGATATCGGTATGCAACAAGCTAACACTCTACAGACATTTTTTTTTACCGGTAGTAACGTATGCCGTGACAGTGTGGGGGTCTTGTGCACAGACTCACCTGCATAATGTCCAAGTCATGCTCAACAAACTGTTGCGCATGATTTTGTACAGATCTCGATATACAAGTAATGCTCAGCTGTATAGCTTAGCAGGAACAGTTCTATAATCCGACACAATTCGTAGCATCAATGATAGGCTCCGACAACGTTGCGAAGTCTCACCGTTTACGAGCATACAAACACTAACGCAATTTGTGTGAACCGAAGCCTTTTTGGCTCTGTATATTTATTAATTTTTAGTTTATAATGTAGGTTAAGTTAAACTAAGTTAGATTAAGCTAATATTGAGCGATGCGTTTCATCGTGTGTCGTGTGTAGTGGTTTAGGCGTGGAAATTTATTACTTTAGTTTATAATGTAGGTTAAGTTAAAGTAAACTAAAAGTAAAAACTAAAATTAATGTAGAGACGATCCTCGCAAAAAGTACATACGGTTGTATCAAATATTTAATGAATTTTGTAAGTTTTATAATACCAAAATTGTGTAGTGGGTAAGACACATAAATTAGGAATGAATTATAGATCGACTGAATGAACACATAGATTAAGGAATGAATTATGGCAAACTGGACAGTTGAATAAAAAGTCTTAAACAGATCACCACGGTCTCACAGCGTTATACTGCAAATATCACAATTTCGTACCTATTCGCGATTAGTGAAATTTATACAGGTTACTAAAACGCACAAATATTATCTTTAATCACTGAAAAACGTAAAGCGTTGTGTTGGTGTATAGCAATAGGAAATCAAAATGTAAATTGTTAAACAAGTTCTACAAAGATGTAATAACAACAACAATAGTACCGCTATAGTCGTGTTATTCAGTCGTGTTGTTCATCTCGTGGTGAACGGACGCGTTTCCTGAGTGACAAGTGAAAGTGTAACTGTGAAAGTGCACCTCGTGCACCTAAAAGTTTCCTTACAAACCGAACGTTTAAAGTCTTAATAGGATCCCAGACCTCCAGCCTATACCAGCTAGAGAATGACGTCCCACAAGGTGCCATTCTCTCTCCAACACTTTTCCTTATCAGCCTAGAATCCCTCTTTTTATTCATTCCCACCGACATCCACTGTTTTATCTACGCAGACGACATCACCCTTGTTTCCACGTCCCAAAACACATTAGAATCCCGTAAAATGCTCCAAAAGGGTGTTGACAAGATCCGTCAATGGTTCCGATGGGCAGGTTAAAAAATTTTCAACTCGAAATGTAAAATTCTCCACAATTGTAAAAACTTTTACACCCATTACCTTAGACCCATAGTCTACGGCAAAAACAGGATTCCCGACGTAAGAAATGCAACCAGCCTTGGTATAACCTTACGCAAGAATCTCTTCTGCCGTCCCCACTCCACACAGATTTTAAAAGATACTAAAAGCCGCCTAAATTTATTCAGGATGATGGGTACCGGTAGGCATCGAGCATCCCGCAGCACCTTACTCAATATCTCAATCCTCAATAGCTGGCTAGTTCCCAAACTCTTATATGGCATAGAAATAGTTTCACGAGAAAAAGATTTATTCCAGCAGAAAATAGCCACACTTTACCACACAGCCATCCGACATGCAACTGGCGCTTTCGTCACAAGTCCGATTCTATCGCTACTGTTCGAAAGCGGTATGCAGCCACTACAACACGTCATCACAAGTCATCTAGTAGCTGCCGCCGGCAGACTACTAGAAAAAGGAATCACCGATAACCCATTCATTAGCAGATCAAGCACCGAACTCTACAATCTTACGAACCAGCAAATTCCTGAAATCACTAAATTCATCCACCTGGGTGGTCACCCCTGGGATCACCACCCTCCCAAAATAGACTGGTTTTTCAAACATAATCTTCGCGCTGGTGGCAATAGCCAACGAGCAAAACAACTATTCTCTTTTCTCCTCAACAGCAAATACCAACACCACAACCACATCTACACCGACGGGTCGGTCCTCAACCAATCTGCCGGCTGCGGAATCCACTCTTCACTTCACAATAGCGCCATCAAACTCCCAGACCACACATCCATCTTCACTGCCGAAGCCACCGCTATGATCATCGCATTCGACGAGGGTCTTCGCAACGACATGCCCAATGTCATTTTCACCGACAGTGCCAGCGTTCTATCCGCGATAGAACGCGGCACAACCAGAGACCCCAACATTCAACTTCTAGACCAAATACCCCCATCATAGGAGGTCATTTTTTGCTGGATCCCTAGTCACTCTGGGATTCGCGGAAATGACAAAGCAGACCTTTTAGCCAACAAAGGACGCCAAAACCCAACGGAATCGTTCAATGCGATTCCCCGCAGAGACGATGTCCGTTGGTGTCATCATCTCCGACAGCTGGAACCGCTCCTGGTGTCAAGAACATCACCCCATCCTACGACGCATCAAGCACACGACAGAACCCTGGCAAGACACGCAATCCAGCAGAGATCAGAGAATCCTCTCTAGACTCTCGCATCGGTCACACCAAACTCACCCACAGCTACATCACAGAAAAATCCAGCCCACCATTATGCAGCTCTTGTGGTGTTTCTATCACGGTACACCACATCCTGACAGATTGCTACGGTTTCGACCAACAAAGAGCAATCTGCCAACTAGACACCGACATAGCAGCAATACTAGCACCCAACACCACCAGCCAAAGAAACTCCTCAATTTCTTTAAAGTTTCCAACCTTTATAACCTCATCTAACTTCAACCATCCCAAATCTTCCACCGACTCAGCCCGGGAAAAAACTTCCGGTGGAAATATCCCATGCCGAAACCTTTTTTTTCCTTTTCTTTCTTTTGCACCACTTTATCAACAGTAAAGAGACGAAAGAAGCCGCAAGGTTCAAAGTTTCTATATGTTATTCAAACAACAACAACAGTATTAGCAAACTCGAACAGCATCCAGCATCCAAGGCGAACGATCGTGTTTCTCCGGAGCTCTTGACCACATGTTTTCGGTTTTCGGTCGTGCGCAAAGAGTGCTGTGGAAGAAAGAGACAACTGTCATACCTAACTATATCGATGTGCCACTATCTCAGTTCGATTTGTGAACACGTGTTACAGCTGCGACGGACTCTCGCCCCGCTCCGCAGCATCCAGCTGCCAGTGCTTGCGTTGCAGAAAGTGTTAACGGTACTTTGAAAATACCGTTAGGTGCCGTACTTGTTCGGTTCGCCCTGCTGGTTCGATGGTGCTGGTTCGCCAGAAATCCGCAATGGAAGATTCGAAGTTTATAGTGTAGTGATAAGACATTGTTAGTGTAGTGTTAGTATAATTTAGTGCAAGTTTGGTGAAGTATAAGTTAATATTAGTGGTTTTGCTTAGTCAACTTCACAGAAACATTCGTACAGGTGAGCCTATTTTCATTTATTACCTATAATAAGGTTATACCCTAACAACTGTGGTTCGGGCTAACCTTCACTCCGGCATGTTGCCGGACCCTCCTCCGAATAAGAGGGATCACTTCCTCCTCCCTGTAAATAAGGAAAGATCCATCCCAACATGGATGGATAAAAATAATATCCACGGAAATCTCAAATTCCTAATCCTCCAAACCGCCACAGGAAAAAGTCTTTGCAAGAAACCCATTTCTAGTAGGTAAAACGCTACAAGGTGTTGCCGGAGAACTCACGGATCCCGGGAAATTAATCGAAAATGGAGAAAAATGGCGGCTGAACACTCGAAGTCAGAAGCAATTCGACAAACTCCAGACAATTAACCACCTAAACGATGGCACTCAAGTATGCATCACTCCACACCACATTCTGAACTGCGTTCAGTGCGGCATATTCGCGCCTGAACTAAAAGAACTGAGCGAGCGAAAAATACTATTCAACCTCTCCGAGCAGAAGGTCACGGAAGTGAAAAGATTCCCTCGTAGAGTGAACAATGAAATTCTACCGACCAAATGTATCCTACTCCGCATAACCGTGGCGCGTGTTTCCCAATACATCCGTCTTGGCCCCCTACAAATCCAAACTAGACCTTACTATCCCAAGCCCATGCTATGCCACAGCTGCGCCCATTATGGACACATCAAGATTCGATGCAAATCAGCCCAAGTTTGTCCAAATTGCAGTGCTCCGGCACATGGGGAATGCAACAAACCCGCAAAATGTCTGAAATGCAATGATAGCCACAGCGTATTCTCACGGGACTGTCCCAGTTCTCCTCAGTTGGGATAACAGCCCGGACCAACAACGCCACACTTTCGCCCAACAAACTGCCGCTTCGGACGAAAAAGATAAGAAAATAGACTTTCTAGAAAATGCCCTGAATAACTCCAGCAAAAGAATTGAAAATCTACTTAACGAAGTAAAATCTCTGAGCTCCAAGTTAGATAAACAACAGTACATAAAACAAGAATACATAAAAAAACACATCATCGATAACTATAGAAATATTAATCAAACAATGGTGGGACAGAACAATGTACCTCCGAAGCCCTCCACATTAACCAACAACCCGAAATGGAAAACAACTCTCCACAATATAGCAAGACAAACAACACACTCGAAAACGAAATAATACTTCTCTACCATCCTCAGCCATTACTATTCAAGCTCCTTTCACTGCTACCTTTGTCTCCATCTACCTATCACTAAACATCAACAATAGGACAGTCGAAAAAGAGCTTCCTCTCCCAACTTCCAACTCCCATCCTCCTCATGGGATACTCAAACGCCTTCCATGCAGAATGGAACAACAAGTCCATCACCAGCAGAGTAAATATCCTTCGGGATATTTCCCTCACCTGCAACCTCCAAACAGCTCTCAATCCCACTCCCAGACCCATCACCTCGTCACTTCTCAACTCCTATCCAACAAATTCTCCACACAAATTGATCCCAACATCCACCCAAATACCGGAAATCCAACTTAGGAAAAAATGGAAATATGAATTAGCAGACTGGGATAAGTTCTAATCCCAATTCACCCAACACCTCCCAACTTCCGAACATATCAGCGAGGAAGAACTTTGCCAATCCATCCTCACAGCCGTCAAACTATCCATACCACAAACCAAAGGATCACCAGGGATTGGAAATGTTCTAAACATGCAGAACTAAAAACTAAAAACATGCAGAACGGGGTTCCGCAAGGAGCCATCCTCTCTCACTCTATTTATAATAAGCTTGGAATCCCTATTCCTTTCCATCCCCGCAAACATCACCCCCATCAACAATGCCGACGATATCATCCTCATCTCATTCCATACATCCGCTCGACAATCCCGAATCAATCTACAACTAGACTTCGACAAACTCAAGCAATGGGTAAGATGGACCGGTTTCCAAATTTCCTACTCCAAAAGCAAAATTCTCCACATCTGCCATAGATCCAACCACTACAAAAAACCAATCGTACTGGGCAATCTCACCATCCCGAACGTCCAAAAAGCCAACATTTTAGGCAACATCCTTGATAATAAACTCTCCTTCTCTGCCCTTACCACTCAAACTTACAAAACCGGCAAAAACAGATTATCCCTATTCAAAATCCTTAGCTCTGGCAAGCACACTGTCTCCAGACAAGCTCTATTCAAAATCCTCAACTCCTGGTTCCTACCCAAACTCCTCTATGGTATAGAAGTCGTCTCCCAAAACAAACCTCTCTTCACCAAAAATATCCCCGCTATACGCAGCCATCGCTATACGCAGCCATCCTTCTTTCATCTGGCGCTTTCCGCACCAGTCCAATAAAATCAATTCTTTGCGAGAGTGATCTCCTTCCTCTCTCACACACGATCACTGTTAAAACAGCTACCTCCACAGCCAGAATATCAAAAAAAAACATCCCCGCCTCAGCATTCATAGACAGAATTAACTATGACTTAATACCTGTAATCAACAAACCACTCCGCAACAGAACAAAACTCCTTCACCTACATCCACGTACCTGGAACCAACCTACCCCCAAAATAGACTGGTACTTCATATCTCTCCTAAAAGCCGACTCTAACTCCACAATAGCAACTACCACCTTTAACCATAGATTCCACACCACCTACAATAACCACCACTGCATTTATACAGACGGATCTGTCTCCAACGACAGCGCCGGCTGTGAGATCAGTTCTAATTTCGACAACTGCTCCATCAAACTCCCAGATTTCACATCCATCTTTACATCCGAAACCATTGCCATGACCATTGCTGCTGAAGAGGGACTACAGCAGGACAGACCTAACGTTATCTTTAAGGATAGCGCTAGTGTACTGCAAGCCCTGGAATCAGGCTCATGCCGAGACCCCAATATCAAAACCCTATCCAAACTATCCAACTAACTCCAATGCAAGAACATCTCCCTCACATTCTGCTGGATCCCTGGCCACGTCACGAAAAAGTCGACTAGCTAGCGAAACAGGGAAGACTCAAAACTACCCTACCCATACCACCAATACCTTCTCCAGGCGGGACTTTGCATGGCTACGTAACTGTAACCGAGAATCCTGGCAGCAGCAATGGGCAAAAAACAACAATAGTTTTCTCCGACTAATTGAATCAACAACATTTTCCTGGCATGAGAATGAATCTCGCACTATCCAAAAAAACCCCTCACGCATAGGTCTCCGCATAGGTCACACCCGTCTTACCCATTCCAACCTGCTCAACAAGAATCCACCGTCACTTTGTCAATACTGTGGCATAACAATCACAATCCAACACATCCTTGCAAAATGATGGGCTACTCCACCCAACGATCCTCCTGTCAATTTTCTCCACACATCGACACCATCCTCTCCCTTGACCCTACCAATGAACATAAACTTATCCAATTCCTTAAATCCTCCAACCTTCTCTCCAAAATCTAAATAACTACAGTAAACAGGCGAAAGACCCATCAGGTCAATGCCTGTATAAAAACCTACTCAACAACATTAGCAAACTCAGAGCTTGCGGTACCGTTAGAAAGTACCGTTAGGTGCTTCACTCGAGCTTGTTCGCAACAAATCAATATTGGCAGTTTCAAACTCTTTCGTGTAGTGAAAAGAAATTCGTACTGTTAGTTATTCTGAGTGTAGTGTTAGTGTAATGTTAGTGCAGTTTAGTGTTGTAGTATATGGTAATATTAGCATTAATTAAGTCAACTTCACAGAAACATTAAGACAGGTGAGTATATTTTCATTTAGTACATATAATAAGGTTATGCCTTAACCCCTCTGGTTTGGGCTAACCTTCACTCCGACATGACGTCGGACCCTCCTCAACAAAGGAGGAATGCTCCTCTCGCTCCCGCCAATAGAGAGCATTCAATTCCATGATGGAAGGGCACGGATAATGTAAATGGGGACCTTATGTTCCTTTTTCTACAAGCTAACGAAAATTGCAATATTCCTAAAAACCCGTTCATTATCGGGAAATCATTGGCAAATGCCGCTGGCGTTCTAAACAAGCCTGGCAAAAACATTGAAAACGGTAGCAAATACCTATTCAAAACAAAAAACAAGAAACAATTTGACAAACTACAAACGATCGATAGAACACGAGCATCAACCACTAAGCGCCACACTCTCAACAGCGTGCAATGTGTAATTTTCGATCAAGAGTTGAGAGAATTCAGTGAGGTAGAGATTAAAATCAATCTAGCACCTCAGCATGTGACTGAGGTTAAAAGCTTCAGCCGGAATTTCTACCGACAAACACGATTCTCCTTAGAATCACCGCAGTTCGAGTTCCTTCCCACATCCGGATTGGCCCAATCGAAATCGCCACAAGGATTTACTATCCAACACCCATGATTTGTCTTAATTGTGCCCACTTTGGTCATAAAAAATTACGATGCAAGGCTATGCAAATATGCCCAGACTGCAGTTCACCAGCGCATGGTGACTGCTCGGTACAGGCAAAGTGCCTTAACTGTGGAAGCACCATCTCACGCACATACCCAGTGTACTTAAAAGAAGAACAAATCGTAAAATACAAAATAGACAATGCTACCTCATATGAAGTAGCCAGTCAGATTTTACAAAACACCGGTAATAATACAGTACAGCAACGCCTATCGTTTGCGAAAACTAACAATCTGGTAGAAGAGAAAGACGCATTCAAGAGAAATTCAAATTTTCGTTCTAGCAAATCAAACCAACACAAACCAGATGTTGGAAAAACAAATATAAAACCTTACAGAAAAACTAGACCGACAACAGGAATACATAAAAACCATATCATACAAAATTATACAAACACACCACAAATCAAAACCTCAATCCCAATACACCAAGTCGAAATTCCTATGCAAAACAACGAAAATAGTAACAACCGGACCTATTCGGAAAAATAATCAGGTAAAATCTCCCCATTTGAGTCAGACGTCTCAATCATCACCACCCACTCATCCTCATCAAGGAAACGGACAATAAACCAATGAACCCCAACCTCCGATGACGAATCACCACGATCTCGCTCTCCAACACCGCCAAGCCCTGCATCCCAGTTTTTCAAAGACAAAACCCCTCCCTGTCCCATATCGAAATCCCAACGCCGAAAAAAAACACAACCGAAGACGCTAAACCGCCGTTTAGTCAAATATTTAAAAAATGGACTCTTTAACAGTTCCAACTTTTGCCATAAGTTGGAACGTTAGAAGCCTAAATAAAAAATCATGCAACCTAAAACTATTAATCACCAAAAACAACCCTATCACTATCGCCCTTCAAGAAATCCTAACAACCATTCTTACTTCTTCCCCCCTTAATAACTTCAACTGGGCTTCCTCTTACTCCCCCACAAATGCTTACCATTCCACAACTATAGGAGTCAGAAAGGACTCCCCTTTCTCTTCATGCCCTCTCCAAACTTCTCTTCCAGCTTCGGCTATAACAATTCATGCCCCTTTTCACATCCTCTTTTGTTTCTTTATATCTTCCCCAAACAATCCAGAACTACTCCTCCCTAATACAATCCCTCTCCAACCTCATCTCCCAGCTATCCTCTCCTATGGTCCTGCTAGGAGACTTCAATGCCTCCCACCAAGACTGGGGTAACCATAACACTAATAAGAGAGGAACAATACTTCGCGATCTATTTGCTACTTTTAATCTCCACCCTTTTCTTAACTCCAAAGCTACACGATTCTATTCCCACCGTGGATCAGGATCAACAATAGATCACATTACCACAAGCAACCAGTTCACAGGTTCAAGCTTCGAACCGATACAGATATCCATGGAAGCGATCACTTTCCCCTTCTAATAGAATGTTTCCATCAACCCATTCAAATATCCCATA
Organism: Anopheles farauti; assembly: GCA_000473445.2. Classification (NCBI taxonomy): domain Eukaryota; kingdom Metazoa; phylum Arthropoda; class Insecta; order Diptera; family Culicidae; genus Anopheles; species Anopheles farauti. Next base: position 584,365 of record KI915069.1, read on the forward strand.
GAAAAAAATGGAGATACGAACTTGCGGACTAGGACGAATTCCACACTGAATTCACAAAACACTTCCCAGATACCCCAAGCATAAATGAAAGACAATTATGCAACACCATTATTACAGCCGCCTATCTAACCATTCCCCATACAAAAAGGACACCAAAAGGCATAGCAATGTTCCCTGGTGGAACCCAGAAGTGGCTAAATCCATTAAAAATAAAAGAAAAGCATTAAGAAAATTCCAAAGAGCCAGCTGTTTGGGTGTTTGTCCACTAACCCAATCGTACAGACGTGCAAACCGCCAAAGGCCAAGTAAAAAATTAAAAAAGCAAAACAAGAAACCAATTTAAAGAAAATATAAATCCCGCTATGTCTAGCACTGATCTATGGAGAAAGGTAAGTAACCTGACAGGCAAGTATCGTGGCGCACAACAAATCATTATCAAATCCAATAATTCCTTCCCTCCTGCTGATCAAATCCCAGAATCCTTTGCCTCCCACTTTTCTAACGCTTCCTCCACAATAAAATATCTAGAAAATTTCAAAAAAAACACAAACTCCTTTCCGAAACAATCTTACTAAATATTCCTAACAGCAACCATGAACCCTACAATAGTAATTTTACCTGCCAGGAACCTACCTGAGTCCTCAGAAAATGTAGCACTAAGTTTGCAGATGCCAGAAAACATCGGCTATCCAATGCTGCAGAACCTTCCAATTGCAGGCAAAAAGAATCTATTGGACATACATACCAGCACCAGGGATACAAGAATCATTCCAGAAAACTGAAAAGACAACTTGGTTATTCCCAGCCCCAACCCGAAAAGCCACCCTACGAGCTGGATAGCTACCGTCCAATATCCCTCCTGAACTGCATTGCGAAGATCTTGGAGCGAATGGTAAACCGCCGATTATCCCAGCTACTGGAAGATCGGGGACTCATCAGCCCAACCAGCATGCGTTCAGGAGTGGTCTCGGTACGGAAACCTATTTTGCCACGTTAGAAGACCATTTGGACCAAGTATACAAAGACCATCATCACATGGATCTGGGTATCGTCGACCGAGAAAAGGCCTTCGATCGAACCTGGAGACATGGCATCCTACAGCAACTAACACTGTGGGAAATCGGGGGTAGATTAACTCTCTTTCTCCATTTACCGCTCTCCTATACACGCTCTCCTATACTCTCCTATGACGATGCCATTCCAATATCCAGTCACACCTCCTGCTCCCAATCCCGAGAAAACCACCAAGATGGATTCCATAAACTCCACCAGTGGGCCGGATGGACCGGATTCCAAACATCCCATTCCATTCCAAGACATCCAAAACAATCCTACTGCACATTCTAAATTTATTACGAAAATGCTATATGATATAGAAATAGTCTCCTTAAATACTCCTCACTAAAATATCCCCTACATATCATTCAGCTATCCGTTTCTCTTCCGATACCTTTCGCACAAGTCCCACCAACTCCTTACTTTATGAAAGTGGCCTTCCGCCTCTCTCACACATAATAAATTTCAAACTTGTCTGCACATCACTTTCATTAACAGAGCAAGTGCTATCTTGCAGTCCCAAACAAACAAATCCCTCCCCAAAATTACCAAACTCCTTCACCGAAATCCTCGTTCCTGGTATGAACCCCCTCCAAAAAATAGATTGGTCCTTAAAAAACAGCCTAAAATCCGGCTGTAACTTCCTAATTGCAACACCCGTATTCCTCAACAAAATCCAAACCACATACAAACACCATCACCAGATTTACACAGACGGCTCGCGGTTGGGAACAGCAAAGCAGGATGTGCAATATATTCTTAATCAAATAATACCTTCATAAAACTCCCATATTTCATATCGATATTCACTGCCGAACCCGTCGCAATGATCATTGCTACGCTAGATGGACCGCACATGACATACTTAATGTTATCTTTACAGATAGCTCTAATGTACTGGAAGCCATCGCATTCCGTGGCACATTCCGTGACGCCAACATACAACTCATATCTCAAATTTCATCCAATTCCCTACCCGATAACCCTCCATTTACCTCCTGCTGCATTCCTAGCCACGTCGGCATTCGTGGAAAAGAAAAAGCCAACGAGCAAGCTTAACATAGAAGGAAAAACACACCGCCACCGAAAATATATTTTCCAAACGGGATTTTACCATTTGGCTCCGAAATTCCAAAGACCCACCACCACTATGCCAATACTGGAGCATAGCTATAACTGTCTAGCACATCCTTGTAGAATGACTAAGTTTCACCACCCAGCGATCCTCCGCTCCATACACCTTGACACCATCTTTTCCCCTGACCAAGCAAATGAAAAAAGACTCATCCAATTCCTAACATCCATTAACCTGATCCCTGAACTCTAATCCATCCACAGAAAAAAGGCGAAAGACCCATCAGGTCACAGCCTCTATAATATCTATAAAACAAAAAAAAATTCATGTTATTTTTCTTAAACGAGCACCATCATGTGAGCGTATCCATTTCAATAATTTAGTGATTTTGCAGCGATTAGTACAGCGGTGTCGGTTTAAAACGTGATCTAGTGCTTCTGATATTTGTGGAGAAAGAATATCAGTTTAATTTAATAAGGAAGTGGTCCCACAATATGGTGGGGCCGCATTGCCCCGTTCCGGGGGGACCCCCCTCGGAACATAGATCCAGGCCATGCCCGGCATGGATGGATCCGAACAACAACTACGGAGAACTTAGGTTCTTGGTTCTTGGAACCCTACGAGGGGCATCAGTTGCCCAAAAATCCCTTCACAATAGAAAAGAGTTTGGCTGCTGCCGGTAGGAACCTTTAGATTCCCGCTAGTAACATTGACGGTGGTAGGAAGTACCTACTGAAAACTCGCTTGGCGCAGCGATACGAGAAGCTACAAAAGATCGATAAGCTCGTTGACGGGACACCGGTTAAAATTACACCGCACGCAACGTTGAACTCGGTTCAATGCGAGATTTTCGCACCTGAGTACCTGAGTTGTCGCAGCTGTCGGAAGGTGAGATCAAGGGCGAGCTTGCCGGCATTAACGTGCAGGAAGTTCGTAGATTTAGCAAAGAAACTAAGGGAGAAATGAATCCAACGCACTCGCTATTGCTAAGGATTCAGGCGACTAGTGTCCCAGAATTTACGCGGAAGTAACTGCCCAAGCGCCAAAAACCAACGAAATCGGTACCACAGACCACAGCCAAGAACTTATTAAAACGCTAAACACTACGATCCAAGAACAAAATAGACAAATGAAAGCACTTAACATACCATTAGCATACAAACGGAACAAATGCAACTACAGACAACCATCCTTGAAATTATAAAAAACCACAAACTAAACAACAACAACGAATCTGCGGAATCATCAGCAGCAGAAGAAGAAGATGATGATGAAAACAGCACAAATACTGAATCGACCCAAGACGAGCAAAGCTCGGCTGAAAACACCACCACCAACACCAGCGGACGCAAACGACCCCTCAAAAAGAGAACACGCTCCGGTTTCTCGGAGGAGGAAACCCCAGCCTCCAAAAAGGTTTCCAGCAATCCTCCCTCCCTTCCCCTCACAACTCCTTCCCTTCGCTCCCAGCCCTTTCCAATTCCACTATTCCCTCTCCCAATTCCATCTCCTCCAACACTCCTTCCTCTATCCCACCCAAATCTCCTAAAAACCGAAGGCGAGACAATTGCCGGGTATCATACCCACGCCCTAGACTGTGGCCCAACAAAAACGGATACAACCTCTGCACAGACACCTCTGATGTTGTCTTGGAAGATCAGAGGCATGAAAGCAAACTCCATGGAACTCAAGGTACTGCTACAAAAATTTCAACCTTTATTTGTTACACTACATGAAGTACTAACAAAACCCGATAACCTCAATTCATCCATTTTTAATAATGACACCTGGCATTTGAACAACATTAACTCAATCTACAATAAGCTAGCAATAGGAATCAAATCCAATATCCCAGCCACACAAATTCCTTTCACCACCGAACTCCCCGCTTTAGCCTTTCAACTCCAATACCCTTTCAAATTTACCCTAGTGTGCATGTACATACTACATCGCACAAAAATTTCACAGACAGAAGATCTTTTCCTAAACCTGATGTCTCAACTACCAACTCCCCTAACTTGCGTGGGGAACCTTAACGCCTCCCATGTAAATTGGAGCAACGCTCGTTCCACTCCTAAAGGTACCAAAATCGACTACTCCCTCAACCTCACCAGCCTGTACATCTTGCCTAACAAAAATTCCACCCGTATTTGTATTAAAACTGGCACCGGCAACACACTGGACCATTGCATCTGCACACCAGACCTTTTTAACCACATTTAACTCACAATAGAACAGGACCTTCATGGAAGTGATCACCTTCCTCTTATAATTCACCATAGCCAAACCTCCCATTCCTCCCCCCCTAAACCCCGATGGGCTTACGGAAGAGCAGATTGGGAAGCTTTCCAAATGAGCATCCTCAACAAACTCCAACTCAATAGCAACACAACAGATCACAACAACAACACAGCACAATTTTTACATACAATACTAGACTCAGCATTAGAAACAATACCCCGGATAACCAACAAGACTAACAGAAAACCAGTTCCCTGGTGGAACGAACAGGTCCACACTGCCCTAAAGAACAGAAGGAAAGCACTCCGGATACTTAGACGAACCAGCAGATCCAATGACTCCCTGGCTTTAGAAAGTTGCAGAAACAACTATCAGAAAGCCCATAGGGAGTCTAGACAAGCCATTTTCTTTGCCAAAGAAGAGTCGTGGAAGAAGTTTGTGCAGCAAATTTCTCCCTCACTAACATGCAAAGAAATTTGGCACAGAAGAGGAGTACAGTCTGGCAAGGTTAGAAACAAGGACTCCAATCCGTTACTGGTTGTTAACAAGAAACACATAACACACCCAAAACCAGTCGCAGAAGCATTTGCCAACCATTTTTTACGATATCAGCCACGTCCAACTACCCACCCTCTTTTCTTAAGTACTGCAAACCTGACTCCCAACCACCTATCCATTTCACCAACACTAATTGCCTAAAATACAATAAATCCTTCACCATTACCGAACTAGATAATGCTCTTCGCAAATCTAAAGGAAGATCCACAGGTCCCGATCAGATCTGGTACCCAATGTTCTAAAACCTTCCACATACTGGCATAACCCACCTTTTAAACATTTACAACCGAATCTGGAAAACGGGTATCATATCCGAACGGGTATCATATCTGGAAACGGGTATCACTCCTGGAAAAACGCCCTCATCAAAACCACAATTTGGCACAGACAGTTACCCCCCATTCTCCTTGACCAACTTCTGGATATCACCAAACTCATCCGCCTAGGTGGTCGCCCCTGGGATTATCACCCACCTAAAATAGTCTGGTATTTTAAACATAATCTTCGCGCCGATGGCAGTAGCCATCGAGCAAATCAACACTTCTATTTTCTCCTCAACAGCAAGTACCAACATCACAACCACATCTACACCGACGGGTCGGTCCTCAAACAATCTGCCGGCTGCGGAATCGGAATCAGTGTCAGCATTCTATCCTGTATAGAACATGACACAACTAGAGACCCCAACATACAACTTCTGGACCAAATATCCCCATCACCGGAAGTCATGTTTTGCTGGATCCCTGGTGTTGCGTACGCAACGATAGGTTTGACCAGTTTCAAAATATGTTAACAATTGTAACTTGTTGCCTGTGTTCGTCATCGTTGCCCTAAATAAACAGTCATAATTCGCCAACGGCCCGATGTACGACACCAGCAATAACAATAAAGTGCGATAGTACGGAAAAGGGTAACCCGGATAATGAAAATACAGGCAACGAAAATCCTGAAGTATTCCGACGAAACCAACCGCCAGAAAGAAGAGATAACAACAACAAGGTATTGCACGCAGGTATTGCACCGATGCCACAACCTACCCTACCAGCAAGATGCTACAGTCTACCAGTACCAACAAATGCCACAGCCTACCTGCACCAACAAGATTGAACGCGATCGCCGTTGACAAACACCAATGACGTACAAGCAGCGATAACCCACAACATGCCGCCGATAATTGTGCATACCCGTTGTTTAGAAACATGATGCATTCATTTCGGAACCGATAAGATGTTGATTTAGGATTGGAAAATTTTGAAAATACGATAATGCGGTATGCGACCGTAACCAAGAGACGAAAACTCTAATGTATGCGTACCAATACGAAACCGAATGTTAGTATATAAGCAACCGATATTGTAAGAATAAACTAGATTCAATCGAAACTCTGACTGGAGAACATCTCGTCTTTTGAATAAAATTGTTTGACCTCTCCCATAGCTTTGGTTGATTTCACGCCAGGGCTCACCCTCCGAACTACTTTTGCATAAGTATCCCCCCTTTTGCGGTATAGGCTCCCCAAATTATTTGGATTTTGGAGCAACTAACGGAACGGTACTTAAGGATTCGAATGTTAAAGCCCTTGCTCGGGCAGAACTTCGCACTTCTTGCTAAAGGCAAAAACGAGGGACTTGAAGACCACACCTTCGCGTGGTCTGGCCTAAGTGTGCCATTAACACCTGGTCACTTTGGTATTCGCGGAAATGATAAAGCAAACCATCTAGCCAACAAAGGACGCCTAAAACTAAAGGAATCGTTCAATGCGATTCCCCGCAGAGACGCTATCCGTTGGTGCAATCAGAGCATCTCCGACAGCTGGAACCTGTCCTGGAACTAAGAACAACATTCTATCCTACGCCGCATCAAACACACGATAGAACCGTGGGCAGATACACAATCCAGCAGAGATCAGAGAATCCTCTCTAGACTTCACATCGGCCTTCAAGACTCACCCACAGCTACCTCCTAGATAAATCCAACCCACCACCTGAGCAGCTCCTGTGGTGTTACCATCACGGTACACCACATCTTGACAGATTGCTTCGGTTTCGACCAATAAAGAGCAATCTGCCAACTAGATACCGACATAGCAGCAATACTAGCACCCAACACCACCAGCCAAAAGAATCTCCTACAATTCTTAAACGTATCCAAACTATATAACCTCATCTAACTTTAACCATCCCAAATACCGATGGGGATGTAGGGGTTGGGGGAAAGGAGGCACGGGTCGTCACCTTCTTTTTGGGAAGGGACGGCTCCTCGTCCGAGGAGGAGCATCCCTTTTTAGGGACACAGCGAGTCTGCACCTGACGATCGTGTGTAGACCCATCCGAGTTTGACCCCGAAGAGCCGGACCCAGAGGAGGAGGGGAGGAGATATCTTCTTCTTCTTCTTCTTCTTCTTCTACATTACGTTTTTGGTTTTTGTTAGACTTGTTAGTTTTACTTGCGAGTGTTACATTCGTGAGTCAGTATGCAAAGTAACACCAATCTCGCCATTGAAAATTACGGGTTTAATCGACAACTTGCACGCAAGTATAGGGTAACACGCAAGAACAGTTTGTTGAAAAAAAAATGGATAAACAAATCAAAAGTACCAGTCAAAAAAACGCCAAGCGGTCGAGCTTAGTAACAACATCGAACAATTTACGAGTAAATATTCGGACGATCAGTGCGGACAAATTTCAGTGTGCTTAGAGCAATTAGAAGTTTATTACGAAGAATTTTTGAGTGCAGTGACAAAACTGTTGGAAATCGATGAGGACGCAATAGAAATCTATTTGAAAGATCGGTGCAAAATGAACATTGTTGGATTCATCATAGGGAAATAACCCAGTCCGCAAGAATCCCCGCGGAAAAAAGTCGCTCAGATGAGTGGCCGAACTCAAATTTGAAGCGCTTCCTCCAGTTTCCTACCCT
>KI915069.1:643693-682422 GCA_000473445.2 Anopheles farauti
GGGGGATAGTGGAGGGGGTTGGAGAGGGGAAAGGACTGGGAGGGAAGTGGTGGAGTTGTGAGGGGAAGGGAGGATTGCTGGAAACCTTTTAGGAAGCTGAGGTTTCCTCCTGCGAGTAACCGGAGCGAGTTCCCTTTTTGAGGGGTCGTTTGCGTCCGCTAGTGCTAGTGGTGGTATTTTCAGCCGAGCTTTGCTCGTCTTGGGTCGATCCAGTATTTTTGCTGTTTTCATCATCTTCTTCTTCTTCTTCAGCTGCTGATGATTCCGCTGATTCGTTGTTATTATTCAGTTTGTGGTTTTTTATAATTTCAAGGATAGTAGTCTGTAGTTGCATTTGTTCCGTTAGTATGTTAACGGAACTTCCTGCACGTTAATGCCGGTAAGCTCGCCCTTGATCTCACCTTCCGAAAGCTGCGACAACTCAGGTACTCAGGTGCGAAAATCTTGCATTGAATCGAGTTGAACGTTGCGTGCGGTGTAGTTTTAACCGGTGTCCCGTCAACGAGCTTATCGATCTTTTGCAGCTTCTCGTATCGCTGCGCCATGCGAGTTTTCAGTAGGTACTTCCTACCACCGTCAATGCTACTAGCGGGAATCTTAAGGTTCCTACCGGCAGCAGCCAAACTCTTTTCTATTGTGAAGGGATTTTTGGGCAACTGATGCCCCTCGCAGGGTTCCAAGAACCAAGAACCTAAGTTCTCCGTAGTTGTTGTTCGGATCCATCCATGCCGGGCATGGCCTGGATCGGTTTTCCGAGGAAGATCCCTCCGGGATGGGGCTAAGCGGCCTCACCATATTGTGGGACCACTTCCTTATTAAATTAAACTGATATTCTTTCTCCACAAATATCAGAAGCACTAGATCACGTTTTAAACCGACACCGCTGTACTAATCGCTGCAAAATCACTAAATTATTGAAATGGATACGCTCACATGATGGTGCTCGTTTAAGAAAAATAACATGAATATTTTTTTTGTTTTATAGATATTATAGAGGCTGTGATCTGATGGGTCTTTCGCCTCTTTTCTGTGGATGGATTAGAGTTCAGGGATCAGGTTAATGGATGTTAGGAATTGGATGAGTCTTTTTTCATTTGCTTGGTCAGGGGAAAAGATGGTGTCAAGGTGTATCGAGCGGAGGATCGCTGGGTGGTGAAACTTAGGCATTCTACAAGGATATGCTAGACAGTTATAGCTATGCTCCAGTATTGGCATAGTGGTGGTGGGTCTTTGGAATTTCGGAGCCAAATGGTAAAATCCCGTTTGGAAAATATATTTTCGGTGGCGGTGTGTTTTTCCTTCTATGTTAAGCTTGCTCGTTGGCTTTTTCTTTTCCACGAATGCCGACGTGGCCAGGAATGCAGCAGAAGGTAAATGGAGGGTTATCGGGTAGGGAATTGGATGAAATTTGAGATATGAGTTGTATGTTGGCGTCACGGAATGTGCCACGGAATGCGATGGCTTCCAGTACATTAGAGCTATCTGTAAAGATAACATTAAGTATGTCATGTGCGGTCCATCTAGCGTAGCAATGATCATTGCGACGGGTTCGGCAGTGAATATCGATATGAAATATGGGAGTTTTATGAAGGTATTATTTGATTAAAAATATATTCCACATCCTGCTTTGCTGTTCCCAACCGCGAGCCGTCTGTGTAAATCTCGTGATGGTGTTTGTATGTGGTTTGGATTTTGTTGAGGAATACGGGTGTTGCAATTAGGAAGTTACAGCCGGATTTTAGGCTGTTTTTTAAGGACCAATCTATTTTTGGAGGGAGTTCATACCAGGAACGAGGATTTCGGTGAAGGAGTTTGGTAATTTTGGGGAGGGATTTGTTTGTTTGGGACTGCAAGATAGCACTTGCTCTGTTAATGAAAGTGATGTGCAGACAAGTTTGAAATTTATTATGTGTGAGAGAGGCGGAAGGCCACTTTCATAAAGTAAGGAGTTGGTGGGACTTGTGCGAAAGGTATCGGAAGAGAAACGGATAGCTGAATGATATGTAGGGGATATTTTAGTGAGGAGTATTTAAGGAGACTATTTCTATATCATATAGCATTTTCGTAATAAATTTAGAATGTGCAGTAGGATTGTTTTGGATGCCTTGGAATGGAATGGGATGTTTGGAATCCGGTCCATCCGGCCCACTGGTAGAGTTTATGGAATCCATCTTGGTGGTTTTCTCGGGATTGAGAGCAGGAGGTGTGACTGGATATCGGAATGACATCATAGGAGAGCGGTGAATGGAGAAAGAGAGTTAACCAACCTCCGATTCCCCACCGTATTAATTCCTGGTGTGATGACGGTCTTTGTATATTTTGCCCAAATGATCTTCTAAAGTGGCAAAATAGGTTTCCGTACTACGCTTGAATGCGTGCTGGTTGGACCTAATGTGTCCTCGATCTTCCAGTAATTGGTATAATCGGCGTTTTACCATTCGCTCCAAGATCTTCGCAATGCAGTTCAGGAGGGATATTGGGCGGTAGCTATCCAGCTCGTAGGGTGGCTTTTCGGGCTTGGGAATGGGTATGACCCGGCTGGCTATCCAGTTTTTTGGAATGATACCTGTTTTGGAACATCTGGGTTGTTGTATATCTTTAAAGATACTCTGGCCCTGCAGACTTACTGCTGCATTTACTCAGGGCCCAGGTAAGCTCCTGCCTGGTAAAATTACCATTGTAGGGCTCATGGTTGCTGTTAGGAATATCTAGCGGGAGTGATTCGGAGAGGATTTTATGTGTTTTGAAATGTTATTGATATTTTATTGTGGAGGAAGCGTTAGAAAAGTTGGAGGTGAAGGTTTCTGGGATTTGGTCAGCAGGAAGAAGCAAAATATTAGATTTGATTAGGATTTGTTGTGGGCCACGATACCACCAACAGAAGTGGATCAGAGGTGGACATATTGGGATTTATATTTTCTTTAAATTTGTTCCATGATTCTTGTTTGGCGTTTTTAATGATTTCCTTGGCCTTTCGGTTTGCGTGTCTGTACTCTACTCCCAACAATTGCGTTAGCGGACACACAACAAAACAGCTGGCTCATCGGAATTTTATTAAAGCTTTTCTTTTTTTTATGGATTTAGCCACTTCTGGGTTCCGCCAGGAAACATTTCTGTGGCCTGGTGTCCCTTTTGCTTGGAGGATGGTTAGATAGGCGGCTGTAATAATGGTGTCGCATAATTGTTTTTCTTTAATTCCTTGGGGTGTCTGGGAGGTGTTTATAAATCCGGTGCAAAATTTGTTCCAGTCCGCAAGTTCGTATTTCCATTTTTTTCTTCCAGTGATCGTTTCCATGGGAATCTGTATCAGTCCGAAGCTTGAACCTGTCGGTGAACTGGTTACTTGTGGTAATGTGATCTATTGTTGATCCTGTTCCACGGCGGGGACAGAAACGGGTAGCTTTGGAGACACGAAAAGGGTGGACATTAAAGGTAGCTAATAGATCGTTAAGCATGGTTCCTCTCTTATTGGTGCTATTGTTACCCCAATCTTGGTGGGATGTATTGGAATCTTCTAGCAGAACCATAGGAGAGGATAGCTGGGAGATGAGGTTGTTCTGGATTGTTTGGGGAAGATATAAAGAAACAAAAGAGGATTTGAAAGGGGCATGAATTGTTATAGCCGAAGCTGGAAGAGAAGTTTGGAGAGGGCATGAAGAGAAGGGGATGTCTTTTCGGATTCCTATTGCTGTGGAATGGTAAGCGTTTGTGGATAAAAGGAAGCCCAGTTGAAGTTATTAAGGGATTAAGGGATTAAATAGGAATGGTTGGAGTTAGGGTTTCATGAAGGACAATAATGATAGGGTTGTGTTTGTTGATTAATAGTTTTAAGTTGTCTGAATTTTTATTTAGGCTGATGGCAAAAGTTGGAACTGTTAGAGAATCCATTTTTTTAATATTTACACTAAACGGGGGTTTAGCGTCTTCGGTTGTGTTTTTTATGGCGATGGGATTTTGATTTCGGAGAGGGAGGGGTTTTGTCTTTGAAGAACTGGGATGCATGGCTTCGCGGTGTTGGAGAGCGAGATCGTGGTGATTCGTCATTGGTGGTTGGGGTTTCGTTGGCATATTGTTCATTTCCTTGATGTGGATGAGTGGGTGGTGATGATTTAGACGTCAGTCTCAAATGGGGAGATCTTATCTGATTATTTTTCCGAATAGGTTCGGTTATTACTATTTTCGTTGTTTTGCATAGGAATTTCGACTTGGTGTAGTGGGATTGTGGTTTTGTTTCGTGGTGTGTTTGTGTTATTTTGTATGATATGATTTTTCATGTATTAAGCAATACGGCCAGGTCGTTTATTCTCAAATTAAATAAAGATTTTTCATGTATTCCTGTTGCCTTTATAATTTTTCCATAAGATTTTTTTTTTTTGATTTGCCAACATCTGGTTTGTATTGGTTTGATTTGCTTGAGATTTACGTGAATTTGAATTTTTGCGTTTTTCTCTTCTACCAGATTGGTAGTTTGCGCAAACGATAGGTGTTGCTGTGCTGTATTGTTTCCGATGTTTTGAAAATTTTCCTGGCTTCTTTGTATGAAGTAGCATTGTCTATTTTGTATTTTTTGATTTGCTCTTCTTTTAAGTACACTGGGCATGTGCATGAGAAGGCAGTGTGATCGCCTCCACAGTTAAGGCACTTTGCCTGTACCAAGCAGTCACCATACGCTGGTGAACTGCAGTTTGGACATACTTAGACGGTCCTGCATCGTAATTTGGTACGACCAAAGTGGGCACAATTAAGACAAATCATGGGTCTTGGATAGTGAGTCCTTAGGCGATTTGAATTGGGCCAAGTCTGAATTGGGCGGTGAGTCTAAGGAGAATGGAGTTTGTCGGTAGAAATTCCGACTGAATCTTTAAACCTCAGTCACAAGCTAAGGTGCTAGATTGATTTTAATCTTTTCCTCACTGAATTCTCTCAACTATGGCGCGAAAATTACACATTGCACTCTGTTGAGAGTGTGGTGGTGATTGATTGATACTCGTGTACTGTTGAATAGTTGTGTGATCGTTTAAAATTTTTCAAATTGTTTCATGTTTCGTGTTTTCAACAGGTATTTGTTTCCGTTTTCAAACATCATTTATCTTGGCTCATTTGGTTGGCCAACGGCATTTTCTTGTGATTTCCCTATTATAAACGGGTTTTTGGGAAGAGTGCAATTTTCGTTGCTTCGCGCTGCTAGCCCACGCGAGATATCGTCTGCCGGATTTTCCTTTCTAGGCACTTGTCTCCAACTCATAGAATCTGAGTCTCTTTGAATCTGCGCAACACGGTTTGAGACAAACGATTTCCAGCGACTGAGCAATGATTTCATCCAAAATAATTCCGTGGTGTAGTCAGTCCAAAAATATACTTTGATAGTATATCTTGTTGCACGAAGATTATTTTTGTAAAGGTAAGTAGCTAATCTTGCGGCACATAGTTCCAATCTATCAATCGATTGCGTATTTGCCAACGAAACTACCTTTAATTTGACATAATCATTGTACACGTAACGTTGGTTCCGCGCGAATGTATGCACAAGTTCCATATGCAGATTGCGATGCGTCTGTAAAAATGTGCAATTGGATGACTCGAGCTTGGGCCAATGAAACGAATCGAGATATTCGTACGTGTCTGAGTCGGAATAAATCGTGATGGTTCTGGTTCCATTCTTCTAGAAGCGGGGTTGGCAATGCACAATATGGAATTGTGTTATCTACCGGCTCAGTTAGTTCCCTTAAATGACCCATTTTTTCGTACTCATCCATAAAGGTACTGCATGCCTTGGTCATTTCATTATTGTTTTTCAATCGACGTTCTACACCCAGTAATCTACGGTCCGCAATCTCTAGCGAATTTCCCAGTGTCGCACCGTTTGTTGTGTTGCGGGGTAGTTTTACAACGTACCTGGCTGTTGTGTCTTGATTGATCGTGGATACATAGTGTTCTTCGCAGTAGTGTTCATATACCGAGAGTGCAGGTTCTTCTGGAATGGTTTCCAGCTCCCAAAACCGTTGTAGCATGGGTTCAAGTGAATCAGTTATAACGGAGGCACTCGCTATAGTAAATTCGTTAGAAGGTGCTTTTATATATGTGGTAGTTCCACCAACTACCCAACCAAATGGTGTTTCCATTAGCCATGGCTTGCTTGGACCACGCGCCCGTTTTCGACCAGTGTGCAGTTCCCAGAAGGCCTCCTCACCAATTACCTCATCGAACTGGCCAGGAGTATGGTAATTTGGATCTGCAAAGGTGACGTCAGGAACCTGCCACGACGAAACATCCAGTGGAGCGGATGGAATGTCTGACGTGTTGGTGCCCTTAGAATAACGAATTCCAGTGTTGAATTCACAATAGAATTGAATGATTGAATTATTTGACTGGATGGTGATCATGATCGAATGTTTCACTTCCTGCATTGTTTGTCTGATGCCACTTAAAACAATATTGACTCGTTTTTGCAGCGTTTGCATCCGCTTCGCCAACGATTCTGTGATGAAGTTTAAAGTTGATCCAGAGTCTAGTAACGCTCGTGTCTTTATGCATTGACCATAGTCGTCTACGATATTGATCATTGCCGTCTCCAATAGAACAATGTCACCTCCTCATTTCTTGTCGATCTGTGCTGACATTGTTACCTTCGATGGAAATATTTGTGCAGTAGATGAAGGTATAGAAGCCGGAAACGTCACCATACTCTAGTGACGTTCGCTGCAAAACCGACAATAATACATGAACCGGTCCGGTACCAGACAGTTGAAACATTAACGATGTTTAGACACCACGTCTCGACGATCCTGCACCAACTTTCTGTCGAAGACCGGCATGTGCGCAGTGGCTGTTGGTCCGAGCAGCCTGATACACATGCAGTTGAAGTTGGTGTAGCTGTCCCTGAATTTTCATCGTAGCCTGATTCGTCTCTTTAATCCGCGTCAGATTGAGGGTGGAACGTAGAATACGAATTCTCTCCTGCCAAAAACTGATTAGTTTCGAATACTTATCTTGACACGACGTTGAAGAATGTCGCTCCCAAGCCAGTAAGGTTTTGGAATCCAGTTTTAGCAGAGGTAGGTTGGTCAACGGTACGTCCCAGGAATCTACGGGTTGCTCTAACTTCTCTAAGCCGTTGACGTGTCTGATGAATTCATCTACAACAGCTGATAGTTCTTCCACGTACCAAGCAAGTACTGTAGCTTCATAATCGGCGGCATTTCGGATGCTGAGTCGATCATCGCGACTAACCGATCTCTGAACGTTACTAAATAATATCGTCACCATCGAATGTAGGCAGCTCTATTTTTGGCAGGCGAATGTTCATGGTGCCTTAGCTATTTAGTGCTGATGTATAAGAACGCAGATTCGCCCTGCGACTGTCAAAGTGTTAAGACGTGTTAATAGCGCTCAAAGTGATAAGTGATTAGTTATCATCCTGTCGAAGTGATGTCGGTATCTCGGAAAACGTTCCGAGTTGACTTCTCGCAGGTCCCACTGAGACTCAAACCAAGTGAAGCTATAAACTTCGTTTGGCATCATCTTGGCAAGGCCTCAAAGAAAGTTGTGCGCGTGCAGTGTAAGGGAGCCCTCGCTTCTGTCTTCTGTACAGATGGTGGATGAAGCCGCCGCACTGCGTATAGTGGAGGAGAACGACGGTAAGCATAGCGTTCAGTGCCACGGAAGTGACTTCTTGATCCCTTTCACTATGGACGACAAATCCGTAATCGTGAGAATACACGACTTGTCAGCCTATGTGTCGGATAAATCCATTGCCAAATTTCTTAGCAAATACGGCGATGTGCGTTAAATTCGGGAATGTACGTGGAATCACACATACCCTTGCAAGGGTCTTCCCGATGGTAACAGATATGTCACGATGGTTTTAGATGAACCTATACCATCTCACATATCTATTCAGGGAGAGTTCACGTATATAACGTATCTATAACGTGGTCAGATCAAAACTTGCCGAACCTACGGAATTGCATCACGGGATGTCTTGCACAGCCTACAAAAAGCAGGCGTAAAAACGATAAGTAGCGTTAACGATCGACTTACGTCTTATAACAGCGAACTATCGCAAAACAGCACTGCACCCGCTCCGACACAAAAAAGCCACACCGCACTATGCCTGTTCCAACATCCACACCGATAACGGCAACTCCGGTATCACTTACACCAGCTCCCCCGACGCCCGTACCGGTATAATCTCCGGTGACAACATCAACACCACCACCAATGTCAGAACCTGTAGAAGAAGCGCTTCCCAAGCACACCATTACAATAAATGCCGAATTCAAAACACCACACGCACCATTGTTCAACACGATCCTTCCAAACTTTGCACAGGTAGACTCTACTAACACTGGTAAGAGAAGGACCGATGATACGTCCGATAGTGACACTTCGGCCTGTTCGCTTGTTACGAATAAGCGTAGGCCGGGGCGACCACCTAAACACACAAAAACCGAAGCGTGTACAGCGCTCGATGGAATACGGTACAGTGGTGAGTAGTTAACATGATTAAATTGCTCCAGTGGAACTGCAGAAGTATCCAGCATAAAAACGATGTGCTGCAATTCATGATATCTGAGCAGGATGCTGATGCTTTTGCATGATGTGAAGCATGGCTGTCAAAAAACGACGAATTATGCATCTCTGGGTTTAATACAATTCGGATAGCACGAGATGATGGTGTGGGAGCAGATGTCTTGATAGGAATCAAGAAAGCATATGCTTTCTATATACTCTTAATATCTCAAACGAAAATTATTGATACAGTTGCGATACAAGCCAAAATCAGAGGAGTAGATATTTGCATAGAATCGATATACGGGAAACCAACAACAGCGTCAAGTGAGAATACCTTTGTAAGAGAAGATCTACAAAATTATTGATACAGTTGCGATACAAACCAAAATCAGAGGGGTAGATATTTGCATAGAATCGATATAAGCGAAACCAACAACATGAAGTGAGAATACCTTTGTAAGAGAAGATTTACAAAATCTATCCGCAATCCTACCATCTCCTTTTGTAATGCCGGGTGATTTTAATGCTCATGGTTTTGAATGGGGAGTGTTATGTAACGATGCACGGGATGAAATAATCAGAAACCTTTGTGATGATTTTCAGTTGACAATCCTCAACACAAACGAAGTAACTCGAGTACCTAAACCCCCAGCTAGACCAAGTGGTTTGGATCTATCCATAGTGTCTGCAAGACTTGCTTTAGACTGCCACTGGGATATCATTCAAGACCCTCATGGCTCAAATCACCTTCCAACAACTACCACAATATATAGAGACAATAGCAACAGCAACAATAGTAACCCAAACCACGACCTAACACGAAAAATAGACTGGAAAAGATACAGAACATTAATTACCACTTCAATATCCGAATTCGATAGTAATAAGCCGGTAGAATTCTACGCAAAAATGTCATCTTGAATTCTGCTTAGCACCCTAGTATCCCAAGATAGTATACCTGTCAGGACATGTAAAAATAAAAAACCTCCAACAATATGGTGGGATAAAGAATGCACTGAAATACATAAGAAAAGTCTTATGCTTTTAAATAATATCGACAACAGATACTAAGTCAAATTATGATAAAATTCGCAACAACTCTCCTGGATTTGACCAAATCAAGGGAAAATTACTTCAGTATCTTCCTAATGTAGCAAAACAGTTCATACTAGAACTGTTCAATAATTTTCTTGAAAATAACATCATTCCACCTAATTGAAGGGAGATTAAAGTAATCGCTTTTCTTAAACCCAAAACTTCATCTACAGACCACCAAACTTATCGTCCCATAGCAATAGTGTCTTACCTAAGGAAAATGTTTGAAAGAATGATCTTGGCTAGACAAATGGATGGAAGAAAAACAATTGTTGTCTCAAACCCAATATGGATTCCGTAAAGGGAAAGGATGCAACGATTCCTTTCTTTGCTCACTACAAACATTGGATTTCTCACGCAAACAGGATATGACTTCAATATTCCTGGATGTTCGAGGAGCTTTTGATTCTGTTCGTGTGGACATACTGTGTAGAAAACTGGAGATAGCCGGTATTTCACGAAAACTTAATAACTTACTCTAAAAAAATATACTTCAGCAATAACTTGTCAAGCCTTGTTAGAACGAGTTACTTTGGGCCATCCCAAGGTTCATGCCTTAGCCCGTTACTTAATAACTTTTATGTTAGTGATATTGGTTCTTGCCTCGTAGATGGTTGCATCCTACGTCAACTAGCGGATGATGCGGTGGTATATCTTGCTGGCAGAGACTGTAGCAAAATGGTACAATCACTACAGACGTATCTCAATTACTTGACAAAATGGTCAACAAGGCTTAGCATTGAGTTCTCTACAGATAAAAAAAGATGGTCTTTTCCAGGAAACATCAGCCTCCGGTTCGGTTGTTGTTGTTGTTGAAGGGCAATACTCTAGACATTGTTAATAGCTTCCAATATCTTGGAGTGTGGTTTGATCGTAAGTGTTTATGGAGCAAACATATAGATTACTTGGTAACAAAATTTTACAAAAGGATAAATTCCATAAGATCCAGAACAGGAACGTGGTGGGGTGTGCACCCCGGAGATCCACTGCAAATAAACAAAACAACGATCCTGGTTTCTCTTGCGTATAGTAGCATATGTTTCCCTGGGCAGCCAGTGCACATATACAAAGACTCAGGCAAGTTCAGTACCGGTGTCTGCGTATCTACTTAGGATGTATGCCCTCCATACACACAATGTCTCTAGAAGTGATAGCTGGCATCATGCCACTATCACTTCGGTTTTGAACAGCTTGCCCTCAGAATGCTTATAAAACACTCCGTGTCTAATCGTCAAGTAATCAAAAACTTTAGTGAACTCCAGACTTCAGGCCCGAAATCCAAAATCATGTCAACATGGCATGATTTTCTTGCTTTGGATGTAGCTTCTCTGCTTGCTGACACCCATTTGTCAGTTAGTCATTGCACACCTTTAAAAATACCAGAAGACTTCTTAATTATCGATACCTCTATGAAACGGGATATGAAGAACATTTTCAAAGACACTCTTCCAGAAATAGTTCCAGCGCTATTCGCAGAGATCTTTGGGAACGTTAACTATTGATAATGCCTATTTCACAGATGGTTCTAAGATAGATGGGAAAGCTGTAGAGTATATTCGCTACATCGAATTATCACGACAGCTGGAAGCTCCATGCACCGTGTTTCCAGCTGATCTTGCTACTATAGTTTGTGCGTTGGAAGACATAGCTTCCAGAAAACCGCGAAGCATGGCAATACTGCATCGGCAAGTGACAGAAATACTGGAATGAAGACGATGGTCGCTTTTGTTATTCCATTCCGTCAAAACTGAAGCTACAACCATGGTTTAAAGGCTTGAACGCTGGTTGTTCATTCATTGAAAACTATGTCTCGGTTAATATTAAACCACTACGGGCTAAATGTTCATCTCTAAGGTATTGGGTTGTCTAGTACAAAAGATTGTCCGTACGGAATAGGACATCATGATATTGACCACCTGTTGTGGTCAAGTCAGGCTTACGAAGACGCTCGGCCTCAACTCTTCTTATCCGTAACGTCCCTGAATAAGAAACCATTTGTCGTCGTTCGTAATCTGCTAGCTCTAGCTGATACATAGTATTTAAAAATTGACACAGCTTCATAAAAAATAGCATCTCCATATAAACAATAGTTACAATAACCACAAACTAAAATCTTGAACATTAACCCCTTTAAACTAATACAATATACCATACAATAAATATCCCCAAACGGGGTTAATACGGCCAGCCGTTAATAAAAATAAATCAAATCAAATCAAACAATGATTTTTTATGTATTCCTGTTGCTTTTCCAAATTTTCTGTAAGAGTGTTTATTTGGTTTTCCAACATCTGGTTTGTATTGGTTTGCTTTGCCATAGCTTTGTCAAGCATTTGAATTTTGGTATCTTTCTCTTCTGCCAGATTGGTAGTTTGTGCGAACGATAGTTGTTGCTGTACTGTATTGTATCCGATGTTTTGCAAAGTCTTCCTGGCTTCTCCATATGAAGTAGCGTTGTCGATTTTGTATTTTATGATTTGCTTTTCCTTAAGATATACCGGGCATATGCGTGAGAACTGTGATCGCCTCCACAGTTAAGGCACTTTGCCTGTACCGAGCAGTCACCACACGCTGGTGAACTGCAGTTTGGATATACTTAGGCGGCCTTGCATCGTAATTTAGTGTGACCAAAGTGGGCACATTTAAGGCAAATCATTGGCCTTGGAAAGTAAGACCTTGTGGCGATTTCAATTGGGCCAATCCGGCTGTGGGAGGGAACACGAGCTGCGGGGATTCTAAGGAACCTTTTAACCTCAGTTATATGCTGAGGTGCTAGATTGATTCTAATTTCTTCTTCACTCAATTCTCTCAACTATGGCGCGAAAATTACACATTGCACGCTGTTGAGAGTATGGTGTAGAGTGATTGATACTCGTGTTCTGTCGATTAGTTGTGGGATCTTTTGATGTTTTTCAAATTGTTTTTTGGTTCTTTTTTTCAATAGGTATTTGTTTTCGTTTTCAATAATTTTGTCAGGTTCGTTTAGAACGCCAGTGGCATTTTCCAATGATTTCCCGATAACAAACAGGTTTTTGGGAAGACTGCAACCTTCGTTAACTTGTAGAATAAGGAACATAAGCTCGCCATTTATTTTATTCGTGTCTTACCATGATGGAATTGAACGCTCCCTGTTGACGGGATTGAGTGGAGCATCACTCCTTTGTTGAGGAGGGCCCGGCATCATGTCGTTGTGAAGAGTTGCCCGAACCAAAGGGGTTATGGCATAACCTTGAATAATATACTTATTCATGAAAATAGACACACCTGTCTTTATGTTACAATAAATTTTACTAAGAAGAAATACGAATATTAACTTAAAATACACTAAAACTACTCTCAATTACACTAACACTACACTAAGAGTAACTAACACTACGAATGTATTATCACTACTCTACAGAGTTTGAAACTACGATTGTTGATTTGTGGCGAACGAGCATGTTCAACTGACAAACACGGCACCTAACGGTACCGCAAAACACTGGCAGCTGGATGCTGCGGAACGAGGCGAGAGTAAAATTTTGTGCCTGGCGCTGGTATATCACGTCTGTAGAGATCGAACTGAGAGAAAAACTGAAAATTCTTTAATAATGGGGTATTTCAACCCTGTCCGAAAGCCTTTTCCCGGTCTGAGTCGGTTGAAGATTAGAGATGGTTGAAGTAAGTTTAGGTTATATAGGTTGGAAACATTTAAGAATTGGAGGAGTTTCTTTTGGCTGGTGATGTTGGGTGTTAATACTGCTGCAATGTCGGTGTTGAATTGGCAGATTGCTCTTTCCTGGTCGAAACCGTAGCAATCTGTCAGGATGTGGCGTACCGTGATGGTAACACCACAGGAGCTGCATAGTGGTGGGCTGGAATAGTCTATGATGTAGCTGTGGGTGAGTCTTGTGTGGTAGCAGGAGCGGTTCCAGGTATCGGAGATGATCTTATTACACCAACAGATAGCGTCTCTGCGGGGAATCGCATTGAACGTTTCCGTTGGTTTTTGGCGACCTTTGTTGGCTAGGTGGTCTGCTTTGTCATTTCCGTGAATCCCAGAGTGACCAGGGATCCAGGAAAAAATGACTTCCGGTGATGGGGGCATTTGGTCTAGAAATTGAATGTTTAGGTCTCTGGTTGTGCCGTCTTCTATCGCGGATAGAACGCTGGCACTGTCGGTGAAAATGACGTTGGGCATGTCACTGCGAAGACCCTCCTCGGAGGCTCATGAAGTGATCATGATGTAAAGTTGGAAGTATGGTCTGGAAGTTTGATCATACTATTGTGGAGGGAAAGTAGATTCCGCAGCCGGCAGATTGGTTGAGGACCGATCCGTCGGTGTAGATGTTGTTGTGATGTTGGTACTTACTGTTGAGGAGAAAAGAGAAGTGTTGTTTTGCTCGATGGCTTCTGCTACCGGCGCGGAGATTATTTTTAAAATACCAGTCTGTTTTGGGAGTGTGGTGATCCCAGGGGCAACAACCCAGGCGGACGAGTTTGGTGATTTCCGGAAGTTGATTAGGGAGACCAAGCTCCCTATGTAACTATCTATGTTAAATTGTGGCTTTCCCGGCATAAGGATGGGTTTGATGAGCGCGTTTTTCCAGGAGTCGGAAATGATGCCTGATTGATTGCTCTTTCGTAGTATTCACGTCTGTCTTCGCTAAGGATTCGACTAGGACTCCGCTTAAATATATTCTTAACGTGATTATCTTAATCTTAACACATATACACTGAAACATGACACATATTCCATATTGACTACGTTTAGGCGCAATCATTCCCGCCCTGCTAAAAGTTACTTCTTTTGTACTATTCCCTTTATCTTACTGGATTGGGAGAATACATATTCTTTCTACAGGCCGTTTGATTTGTTTCGCCTGTTCCTTTTTTAACGTTACAACCTTAACGATAGCATCTTTTCCCGGTTGTACTTCGGTTATTCGTTCTTAGGGCTATTTCAGTTGATGGTATATTGTCCTCGCGTAGGACCACTAACAATCCTGGCTCTATACGTTTTTGCTAGCAAATCCACTTGGATCTGGTTTGCAGCTGTTGCAGGTATTCCGTGTTACATCTGGCCCAGAAATGCTGAAGACGATTATGAATGACTCGCCAGAGATTCAGTCGGTTATCGGGAACGTCTCTCAAATTAACATCTGCGATTGTCTGCAAATGGGAACCCGTAAGAAAATGACCTTGGGTTAATGCATGAAAATATGATGGATTATTCGACATTTGTCTTTGGGCGAAAGTTTAGACAAGAATCAATCTCCACCAATAACGTCACGGTATCTTCGAATGTCGCTGATGAAGTTCCCAGAACTCAATGTAGATGATATTTCATGGACCGTACAGCTACCTCCCATAGTCATCCAAAATGTGGTGCACGAGTTGGAATGAACTTCCACTTTATTCCTTTTTCGGCACTCCAAGCGTTGATTGCTGCACGGTGGTGCTTGGCTTGCAGTAGCTGGTAGGCCACATGGAGTTCGTTTGCTGCTCTTTTGAAATTTGTGCCGTTGTCCGAGTGTAGCTCTGACACCAGCCTTCTTCTCTCTACAAACCGCCTTAATACTATAAGAAAAGCAGCTGTGGTTAAATCTGACACCAACTCCAGATGAACTGCATGGGTCACGAAGCATACGAAGACTGCCACGAAAGCTTTCGTTGGTACCGTTCTTCGATGACATCGGTTAACGAATATTGGACCAGCACAGTCGATCCCAGATACAGTAAACGGTCTAGCCTTCATCACTCTGCTTGCAGGCAAATATCCTATGAATTGATTGACGAACATTGGCTTCATCCTAAAGCATCTCACACACTCATGGTACACCTTTCTAACCATTGATCCAACTCCGTGGAGCACCAGCGTTGCCGTACCGATGATATCATTAACTGTGGTCCGGCGTGTAATAGCCTTAAGTGATAGTAACTGAGTAACAATTTTCCTAGTTTAAGGTTTTTAGGTATCAAAATATGATGTTTTACTTCACTGTCTAGGTGCAATTTAGAAATCCGCCAATTTACTCGTAGTAGATTGTCTTCATCCAAGTAAGGAGTGAAAAATCTTAAGCATGATGTTTTGGGCACGTGCTCCTTTGATGACAACTTTTTTAATTCCTCTGCAAAATGATCTCTTTGGGCAACAACCTTGTCTGTCATCATCAATTCGTCTGTTGTTAGACTAGATATTGTAGATTGTCTTAGAGGTGTTACCACCATTCTTTTAACTCGTAGAATGTTCAAATATCTTCCAATATCCAACACTCTAGCGCAGTTTTGTGTAACTTGAAAAGCGCTCGAGCAAAGTGTCAATAAAATTATTTTCAATCGTTGAAGAGACTAGTAATACTGTTGCTAGTTCCTCAACTGTTTCTACCATTTTTGACAAAGGCGTAGTTGGCAGAGAGACATGTTTAAAGGCAGAGAGCCAAGTCTGCCCCGCCCACCATTGATCTGCTCCGCCCACCAGTGATCAATGTTTTTGGATCACAACTGCGCGAAACAATGTCTGCAGGGTTGTCGGTACCCGATCTCCTTTCGAATTGCCTTTTGAACTACCTATACAGTTTACTCGCAAGTAATGCACCACATAATTCCAGCCTAGCTATGCTGAGATACTTAAAGAGTTTAATAAGTGAAGGTCTGTGTAGAAAACCTTCCACTCACCCTCCATCCTTTCTGGAAGAACATTGTTCCAGTTCCACGAAGAACCTTCTGATTCTTTATATCTGCACACATGCTGCATAAATATATTGGCTTTCATTTTCACAGGTTCCATTAATCCTATTGGATCGTACATCATGCGAGCTATGCATGACAGCACTTGCTTTCCTGTGAGAATTGTGCCAGTATTTGGCATTTTTATGTGCAATCGTACGTTCTCGGACGTTGGAGTCCACCATAATCCCAAGATTGCTATCGATGCATCTTTCTCTTCCATTGCAGCTGAATGCGCTTCTTGAGGGATTCCTTCAAGTGCCTCTTTGAGACTTAAGGCCCACTTGCGTAAGTTAAATCCACCCTTTCCCATTAATTCATGCAACTGACTTGTAATCTCAAATGCTTCTTCTATAGTGTCAGCACCAGGCACAACATCATCTACATAAAAGTCTTCTTTACAGTGTAAGGCTTTAGGAAGTTCGATACCATGATCCAGAAACAATTGTTGCAGAGTTCGTATACAAGGAATGGTGCGCATGCTGTGCCATACGTCACTGTATTCAGTTCGTATATTGCGATTGGTTTATCACTGGTTTCACGCCATAATATCCGTTGCAGAGGCCGGCAATAAAAATAGCCTGAGCCTTATTACGCCTACTTTCAAGCGTGTCCAGATTCAGTATAAAACACCGATCGACATAAGATGGCAGAGGAATATCAGCACTAGTCACAAACGCAATTCTAGAGAAACATCGCTGGACGTTCTCGAGTTTGGATATCATCAGAGCGGATGAGGGACTCCAGACAGCACAGGAGAATTCCAGCGAAGAAATAGGTTCAGGCTTCGTTAGGTTCAGGAATAGGCTTTTAACACAATTTACGTCAGTAAAAACTCTGTACATTCGACTAATGAGACCCAAGGTCCTAATAGCGGATTTGCACAGAGACTCTATGTGTTATTCAAAAGATATACACCAATCGTAAGACACACCAAGGTCACGAATAACGTTTACATGAGATAACAAGCATACATTAATGGAATACTCAAACAGAATAGGGGAGGATAAACGCGAGATAGACATAACCGAACACTTATCGAGAGACAGAGATAGGAAATTATGGGAACACCAAACGGAAACGGAGTCTAGGAGGTTTTGTAAGGCCATACAGTCAGTGACAGAGGAAATGTTCATACAAATTTTAAGGTTGTCTGCATACAGCAAATGGCACTCAGGAGGGAGAAGATAGCTGACATCATTAATAAATAGTATGAAAAGAAAGGGACTGAGTGCGCTACCTTGGGGGTCACCAGACGTGCTAATAAATGTAGGAAACACACAAATTCCAATCTTGACAGAGTATTTATGATTAACAATAAATGACTCCAACCACTGTACAAGTCCAAGTTTTTTTCAGTTGACCTAACAATAAGTAGTGTGGTACGCAGTCAAAAGCGCGGTTAAAATCAGTATAGACTACATCTAATTGATTTCCTTGGCCGAGTATAGAATATACTAAGGACATAAACTGCATCAAGATAGTGGTAACCGAACGGCCTGGCATAAAGCCATGCTGTTGAGAACTAATATGCGGCTCAACCTGGGACATAAAAGACTCACGGACCACCGAATCAAACAATTTACTCCCAGAATTAAGAAGACAAATGCCGCAATAGTCACTAATACTTACTTTATTGCCTTTTTTGAACACTGGAAATAGCCAAACTGACCTCCAAATTATCGGCAAGGTAGGAGAGGCAAGTGAAAGATTGAACAAATAACAAAAGAGAGGAGCTAAAATATCACAACACTTAATTTCATCTTCCGAATCGCAGATTTCACGTCGTTTTCATTAACCTCCACGAGATCGGCACAAAACAGAGATTCGGAGGCAAACGATAACCCGGGATTCAGTGCCTGAACAAACGATGGTTGATCAGAGAAAACACTGGAAAAATGGCGACTAAAAAGGGAACAGATTGATTCAGGGTTATCGGCGGAAATAGAGCCAAGTGACATAAAACGAGGTAGGGTATGGGTGTTACTGCGGGATTTTATAAATATACAAAAGAGGTGTGGATTAGAGTAGAGAAGGAGTTGGATTCTTCCCACATAACGCACATAACACGATCTATTATAAAAGCGGTATGCGAAGGTAGGTCTATATCTCCTAAGAAAACGATTCCTCTCCGCTTTATAAAAACGAATGTACATGTAAACAAAAAAGACCAGTCGATGGAGCAAAGGATCTCTCTGAGTTGGATATAGTCGGTTTTGCGAAATTAAAAATTGAGGTTACGTACGAAATTATCTCTAACAGAAACGTTAGGCGAAAAAGGTATGTGTAACGAGAGCTCGAGAGGGGGATGGTACTTATCAATAGTAAGTAATGGCATTACCGCGGGATCAACACAGCAAGTGCTAGCAACTGATTTATATAGAACAAGATCTAATTGGCGATTCATGACATTTTTTACCTAACTCAATTGGCCTAAGTCGTGTAGGCAATGTAAATCCAGGAAATGTGCGCTATGTATGATATTACACCAAGGGGATAGAAACATGTCACTGGTCTGCAACCATGTTAAATGGGACTGATTAAAGTCGCCAGCAATTAGTAATAAATCACAGGGGGACATGCGATCAATAACATTGCCAATATTTTCGGAAAGAACGTCGTGGATCGCGCGATCGCCACTACGGTATGGAGAAATATAAATTTTTCCGATGAACAACATCATTGAAGGGACGCAAATATTAATCCACAGGACTTCCAAGGATGCGCGACATATGTTAAGTTCGAAGCATTGCAAGTGTCAAGCACAGGCAATCAAAACCCCACCTCCACAAGATCTGTCGCTAACCAGGTCTCAGTAAAGATCAGAAAGTCATAATTTGACTTCGAAACGTTCAAGCGTAGTTCGCTACATTTTGCTCAAGCGTAGTTCACATTGCCTTCCAGTCGGCGGTTGCGAGCGTGTCGTGTTCTCTTTTTTGGGGCCGCCAAACTCTCGCGAGGTGATCTTCTAATTACTGGTGAGTTGCTCATCTTCGTGAACATTAATTTCCATCGACGTTCCAGTCACAGCGACATCGATGGTAAACGGCGACGAATTTGTGTGTAGATTCGATACGTGTTCCAGTACACCCGGTAAACGAGTTTCTCGATAATCCACAAATTTTTTGAAGGATAGAGTGTGAGGCCATGTGCCAGCTGATAAGGCTTTATCGCAGCAACTAATTGGAACACCTTCTTTCAATGAGACAAACGAGAGCACACACAGGTCCGCATCGCTCTTGGTATGTCTCCGGACAACGACATCATTTGACTTTGTTGTTCCCATCCGCGCCGTCTGTGTAAATCTGGTCATAGTGTTTTTATGTGGTTTGAATTTTGCTGAGGAATATGGATGCAGCTATTAGGGAGTTACAGCCGGCTTTTAAGTTGTTTTTAGGGACCAATCTATTTTTGGAGGAGGTTGAAACCAAGGACGAGGATTTCGATGAAGGAGTTTGGTAATTTTGGGGAGGGATTTGTTTGTTCAGGATTGCAAGATAGCACTTGTTCTGATCATGAAAGTGGTGGCTGGGATGTCTTTTTCAAGGAAGCGAGAGGCGGTGCAGACAAGTTTTAAATCTATTATGTGTGGGAGAGGCAGAAGGCCACTTTCACAAAGTAAGGAGTTGATGGGACTTGTGCGGAAAGCGTGTTCTCGATCACCTAGAGATTCAGCAACTGTGTAAAGCAAACTATGATATACTTTGTTAAGTTCACCACTGTAATGATTTGATAATCGTTCAGATAGATCTCTCAGTGATTGCAGTCCTGTTATAACCCCACTTTCAAGGTAACTGGTGTTATTGGACGAAATGATATAGAAATCGTACTTACTATTGCTATCCACAGTTGTTGAAACAGGATAGAATTCTGTGCAACTACAAAACTTAAGCTCAACGGCTGTCAGTATTGTTCCTGTGTGTGTTGGATCAAAAAAAAACTTTGTCGTCAGATATATACGTCAGTAAGATGTTGAATGTTTGAAACATTTAAACATAAGCCTCTGCGTGCTGCTTCGATGATAAAGATTGGTAGTTTGTGCGAACGATAAATGTTGCTGTACTGTATTGTATCCGATGTTTTGCAAAGTCTTCCTGGCTTCTTCATATGAAGTAGCGTTGTCGATTTTGTGTTTTGTGATTTGCTTTTCCTTAAGATATACCGGGCATATGCGTGAGAACTGTGATCGCCTCCACAGTTAAGGCACTTTGCCTGTACCGAGCAGTCACCACATGCTGGTGAACTGCAGTTTGGATATACTTGGGCGGCCTTGCATCGTAATTTAGTGTGACCAAAGTGGGCACATTTAAGGCAAATCATTGGCCTTGGATAGTAAGACCTTGTGGCGATTTGCATAGGGCCAATCCGGATGTGGGAAGGAACTCGAGCTGCGGTGATTCTAAGGAGAATCGCATTTGTCGGTAGAAATCACGGTTGAAACTTTTAACGTCAGTCACATGCTGAGGTGCTAGATTGATTTTAATCTCTTCCTCATTCAATTCTCTCAACTCTGGCGCAAAAAGTACGCATTGCTCGTTGTTGAGAGTGTGGTGCGGAGTAATTAATACTCGTATACCGTCGATTAGTTGTGTGATCGTTTGTAGTTTGTCAAATTGGTGCTTGTTTCGTGTTTTGTATAGGTATTTGCTACCGTTTTCAATGATTTGCCAGGCCCGTTTGGAAAAATAT
This sequence comes from Anopheles farauti, assembly GCA_000473445.2. NCBI lineage: Eukaryota > Metazoa > Arthropoda > Insecta > Diptera > Culicidae > Anopheles > Anopheles farauti. Next base: position 664,700 of record KI915069.1, read on the forward strand.
GGTAATAAGTAACACAAGGTCCCCATTTACATTATCCGTGTCCATCCATCATGGAATTGAATGCTCCCTATTAGCGGGAGCGAGAGGAGCATTCCTCCTTTGTTGAGGAGGGTCCGGCGTCATGTCGGGGTGAAGGTTAGCCCAAACCAGAGGGGTTAAGGCATAACCTTATTATATGTAATAAATGAAAATAGACTCACCTGTCATAATGTTTCTGTGAAGTTGACTTAATTAATGCTAATATTAACATATACTACAACACTAAACTGCATTAACATTACACTAACACTACACTTATAATAACTAACAGTACGAATTTCTTTTCACTACATTAAAGATTTTTAAACTACCAATATTGATTTGTGGCGAACAAGCATGATCGAGAGCCCCAACCGTACTTTCTAACTGTACCGTAAGCTCTGAGGATGCTAATGTTGTTGAGTAGATTTTAATACAGGCATTGATCTGGTGGGTCTTTCGCCTGTTTACTGTAGTTATTTAGATTTCGGAGAGGAGGTTGGTGGATTTGAGGAATTCTATAAGTTTGTATTCATTGATAGCGTCGGGTGAGAGGATGGTGTCGATGTGTGGAGAAAGTTGGCAGGAGGATCGTTGGGTGGAGTAGCCCATCATTCTGCAAGGATGTGTTGGATTGTGATTGTTATGCCACAGTATTGACAAAGTGGCGGTGGATTCTTGTTGAGCACGTTGGAATGGGTGAAACGGTAGTGACCTATGCGGAGACGGGTGAGGTTTTTCTGGATATTGCGGGATTCGTTCTCATGCCAGGAAGATGTTGTTGATTCAATTAGTCGGAGAAAACTATTGTTGTTTCTTGCCCATTGCTGCTGCCAGGATTCTCGGTTACAGTTACTTAGTCATGCAGAGAAGTTACGTCTGGAGAGGGTATAGGTAGTATGCGTAGTTTTGAATCTTCCCTGTTTCGCTAGCTCGTCGGGTATTTCGTTTCCACGAATGCCGACGTGGTCAGGGATCCTGCAGAATGTGAGGGAGATGTTTTTAAACTCCGGCAGGGATGTATTTTCTGATATTCTGACAGCAGTGCTATGTTCTGACAGCAGCTAGGGAGAGAGAGGGCTTTTGTCTTTGAAGTATTGGGATGCTGAGCTTTGCGGTGTTGGAGATCGGGATCGGGTTGTTTCGTCGTCAGAGGTAGGGTCAGAGCTAAGCCGTTGGCTTAGCGTTCTTTTTTTTTGTGTGGTTGAGTGGGTATCGGTGTTTGGATCTTCAGAATCAAGTATGGAGATTTTGTCCAATTCTATTTCCGAGATTGACTGGTTGTCACTAATTACCTCGTTTTCCATGGGTGTGTTTTGGTGTTGTGGAGTTGTGGTAGCGTTTTGTGTGGTATTTGTGTAGTTTTATACGATGTGGGTTTTGATGAATTCTTGTTGTTTATCCAGTTTGTCAGTGAGAGTTTTTATTTGTTTCTCCAACATTTGGTTAGTTGCTGTTTGGTTTGCCAGGGCCTTTACTAGAATTTGTATCTTGGCATCTTTTTCTTCCACCAGACTAGTGGTTTGCGCGTAGGAGATGCGTTGTTGGATTGAGGTATTGCCAGAGTTTTCTACGGCCTTCCTAGCTTCTTCATATGACGTGACATGGTCTATTTGATATTTGATAATTTATTCCTCGTTAATGTACATTGGGCATGTACGTGAGAACGCATTGTGTTCACCTCCGCAGTTAAGGCATTCAGCCTGCAACGAGCAGTCACCATGCGCTGGTGAACTGCAGTTTGAGCAAATTTGAATCGTCTTGCATCTCAGTTTTGTGTGACCGAAATGGGCACAGTTATGGCACATCATTGGTCTTGGTTAATATGGCCTAGTAGCGATTTGTATAGGTCCAATTCGGATGTGAGAGGGAACTCGAGCAGCCGTAATTCTCAGAAGGATCGAGTTTGTCGGTTGAAAAACATTATTGCCTTTGCGGCTAAATCTTTTAACTTCGGCAACATGCTGAGCGGCCAGATTGGTTTTAATTTCATCTTCACTTAGTTCTTTAAGCTCCGGCGCAAAAATGACACACTGCACACTATTGAGTGTGTGATGCGGAATGATTGTTACTCGTGATCCATCAATTAATTGAGTGAGGGTTTAAAGTATTTCAAATTGCTTCTTGTTACGGGTTTTGAGTAGGTATTTGGTACCGTTCTCAATTACTACTTCAATTATTATTTTCTGAGATTTTCCAATAATGAAGGGGTTTTTTTTGGTAGGTTGCAATCTTCATTTGCTTGTAAGATGAGGAACATAAAGTCCCCATTTGAATTGTTAGTGTCCATCCATGATGGGATTGAACGCTCCGTGTTTACGGGAGCGAGGGGGTCGTCCCTCCTACTCGGAGGAGGGTCCGGCATCATGCCGGTGTTAAAGGTTAGCCCGAACCAGAGAGGTTAGGGCATAACCTAACTATATGTAATAGTTTGAAAAATCACTCACCTATACAGTAACTCACCTTGTTGTTACGGTAGAGTTGACTAAAATATACTAATGTACTAATATTAACTTACACTAAATTACACTATCACTACCCTAAGTATAATTGGCACTAATAAAGTCTTATCACTACACAATAGTATTCCACACTTTCAATGCAAATTTATCTCGAACTAGCACGATCGTACCCGCACGGTGAACCGAACAAATACGGTACCTAACGGTACTTTCAAAATACCGTTAGCACTTTCTGCAACATAAGCGCTGGCAGCTGGATGCTGCGGAGCGGGGCGAGAGCCTGTTGCTTTTGTTACACGTGTTCACAGATCAGTTGGGATAACGGCACTTCGGTGTCGTTCGGGATGGCAGTTTTCTCTTTCTACCACTACACTCGCGCAAGATCAAAAGTAGAGAACGTGTGGTCGGGAGCTCCGGAGAAACACAACCGTTCGCTTCGGATGCTGGATGCTGAGTGAGTTTGCTACTTTTTTATTATTGTTCATACAGGCTTTGACCTTATGGGCCTTTAGCCTGTTTAATGTAGGTATTTATATTTCGGAGAGGAGGTTGGTGGATTTCAGGAATTCTATAAGTTTGTATTCATTGATAGCGTCGGGTGAGAGGATGGTGTCAATGTGTGGAGATAGTTGGGAAGAGGATCGTTGGGTAGTGAAACCTAGGCAATCTGCAAGGATGTGTTGGATGGTTATTGTTGTGCCACAGTATTGGCAAAGTGGCGGGGGATTTTTACTGAGTCGGTGGGAATGGGTGAAACGGTAGTGGTCTATGCGGAGACGGGAGGATCTCCAGGGGCGAGGATGTAGGTGAAGGAGTTTTGTGATGTTGGGGAGTTGTTTATTGATTGCTGATAATAGGTCAGAGTTTATTCGGTCAATGAATGCTGAGGCAGGGATGTTTTTATGATATTCTGACTGCAGTGTTAGCTGTGTTGGCAATAATGATGTGGGAGAAAGGAAGGAGACCACTCTCGCATGGTAGAGAGTTTGTTGAACTGGTGCAGAAGGCGCCGGAAGAAAGACGGATGGCTGTGTGGTATAGAGGAGAAATTTTTTTTGATGAAAAGATTTTTGTTTTGGGAGACGAGTTGTATACCATAGAGGAGTTTGGGAAGGAACCAGGAGTTTAGGATTTTGATTAGGGTTTGTCTGGAAGCAGAATGCTTGCCAGAGCTAAGGATTTTGAATAGGGATAATCTGTGTTTGCCGGTTTTGTAGGTTTGGGTGGTGTGGTGAGAAAAGGAGAGTTTAATATCGAGGATGATGCCTAGGATATTTACTTTTGGGACATTTGGGATGGTGAGATTGCCCAGCAGGATTGGTTTTTTTGTAGTGAGAGGGTCTATGGCAGATATGTACGATATTACTCTTGGTGTGGGAGATTTGGAAACTGGTCCATCTTGCCCATTGCCTGAGTTTGACGAAGCCTTGTTGTAGGTTGATACGGGATTGTTTAGCAGATGTATGGGAGGAGATAAGGATGATGTCATCTGCGTAGATGATGGGAGTGATGTTTGTGGGGATGGAAAGGAAGAGAGATTTTAATCTGATTATAAAAAGGATGGGGGAGAGGATGGCTCCTTGCGGAACCCCGTTCTGCATGTTTTTGGTTTCTGAAGTGCTTGCACCATTTAACACTTGGAATGTCCTGTTAGTGAGAAAAGATTTGAGAAACATGATTGATCTTCCCCCAATCCCCCAGCTTACCAATTGTTCTAGAACAGCGTGATGCCATGTCCTGTCGAACGCTTTGTCTAGATCGACTATTCCAATGTCGATGTGGTGGCCGTCCTTTTTTACTCTGCTAAGATGTTCTTCCAGAGTAGCGAAGTAAGTTTCCGTGCCAAGCCCGCTCCTGAACGCGTGCTGGCTGGGACTAATGAGGCTCCGGTCTTCCAGTTCTTGGATCAACCGTCGGTTAACCATTCGTTCCAGTATCTTTGCAATGCAGTTCAGCAGGGAAAATGGACTAAACATATCCAGGTCGTGTTGTGGTTTGCCTGGTTTTAAGATGCTTCCAATGCTGTGCTTCCAATGTTGTGGGATGTTACCAGTGGTCCATATATTGTTGTAAAGTGTGAGGAGGTGGAGTTTGCCTTCTATGGGTAGATGTTGTAGACGAGGGTAACCGATTCGGGACCAGCTGACTTTCCTTTGCATCACTTTAGTGCCCAGGAAAGTTTAACTAAGGTAAATGGTTTGTTGTATGGTTGGTGATTATTTTCGGGGATTTGTAGTGGTAGAGTATCAGAGTTGGTTTTAAGTTTTTCTAAAATTGTTGGTGAAATTTTCGGTGGAAGAAATGTTGTGGAAGTGCGAGGCAAAGGCTTCAAGTGTTTCTTCGGGGGAGAGGAAGGTGTTGTTGGACTTGATAAGGATTTGTTGGGGGGCTCGGTATTTACCTGATAGGATACTCACCTTTCTCCAAAGCGGTGCTGTTCATTCTAGGATTAATTTGATCTTTGAATTTAATCCATGAGTCTTCCTTGGCTTTTTGCATTGCTATCTTGGCCACGCGGTTTGCGATCCTGCACTGTTCTCCCAGCATGTGGGTTAGGGGACAGTCTCCCAGACCACTGTCTCTTGGAAATTTTCTCAGGGCTTTGCGGCGTGGTTTAATGTCTTTGGCTACTTCAGGATTCTTCCATGGAACATATCTGTTCCCTGGTGATCCTGTGGTTTGAGGTATGAATAGTTTAGCGGCTGTGAGGATGATTTGACAGTTCTTACTGGTTGATGTATTCGGATGTTGGAAGATGATGGGAGAATTGGGATTGGAACTTATCCCAGTCTGCTAATTCATATTTCCATTTTTTCCTAAGTCGGATTTCCAGAATTTGGGTTGAACTATGAATTAGCAGGGGATAATGACCGCACCCATGGGTATTTGCACGAGGAAATCAATTTCACGAATTTTCATCAATTTGCACGAGGAAATTGCTGGATAGGAGTTGGGAAGTGACAAGGTGATCAAGGATAGCTTCTTTCTCAGTGCGGGGACAGAATCGCGTGGGAGTGGAATTGAGAGCGATTTGTAGGTTGTAGGTTGTTGGTGGTGGACTTTTTTTTTCTTTTGTAACATTCATCATGTATCTTTATTTCCTTTTTTGCGAACAAATATACACGTAACTCCTAGTAGGGGGCCTGCCGCGTAAGGGAATGAGCCCCCAGTTTTATAATTGCCTCTAGAGAGATGTTTCGCCGCATCAGGATACGTCATTGGTGGGTGACATTGAGCTCTCATGAGGCTTTTCCTCGTTGGGGGTGGGAGACACGCATTGTGTCCCCTAAACCTCAGCGCGGGTATCTCCTCAGCAACAGAGTATAGATTGTCGCCGTGTTAGCGGCCCGACGTAGCTGCTGCTGTTGCTGCAGCCTCGTCTTCTGGGGGCTGGCGGCTGCGTCGCTACCTACTGAGGAGGAGTGGAGGTCGTGTGCCTTCGCTGACACGGCGGCGACACTCACGTTGCCTCGCTAGACGTCTTTGGTGTTGCTGTATAAGCTCCTCCTCGATCCTCGCCTGGTTCCTGATTCCTCCAACTGGTTCCTGGACTCCCCACTTGAAGAGTCCCATGGCACAGCCTCCGTTCGAGGCCTGGTTGGTCGTCTCGATTCGCCGGTGTGGATCACTTCCCCAAGAAGGGTTGCGTCCGCCGCTCGCTCCGCGTCTGCAATATCGTCCGTGAGCCGACGCGCCGCTCGTTCTTCCGTACGGGCCTGTCGATCCTCTGCTTCTCGAGCCCCTGACCCGTGCGATCCGACGGTCCCGTTGTTCCTGTCGAAGCGCTATCAGCTGCCGACGCTCCTCCACCAGAGACTCCATTGAAGCACGGTTGGCGGTCACATTAGTAGCGGCCTGGTACTCCTGCCAACACAACTGGAGGTTAGTTGTGACGCGCCTGGCCGCCTCTGCTATGCTCTGCCAACGGTCTTGCGACGACAGCAGCTCTTCCATTAAGTTATCCGGAGTGACCCCCTGAAGAAGCTCGGCCCGAACGTCCTCGAAGCGTGGGCAATGGAACAGTACGTGTTCCACTGACTCCGTCGCCACCAGACACCGCGTACAATCGGGGGAGGGAGTGAACTGACACACGGCCAGGTACTCACGGAAAAATCCATGTCCCGTGAGCACCTGACTGAGGTGGAACGATACCTCACCGTGTCCTCTCCCGACCCATCTTCGGATGTTTGGGACGACTCGATGCGCCAACTTGACGTAGCGGCTCGCACTTTCGTCAGTGGCGTCACTGTCCCACTGCCGCTGCCATTCATCCATTGTTGATTCCCGTTCCTGACGATGGATCTCTTTTTTCGTAGCCTGGATCTTTGGATCGTCGATTCTTATTCTGATCCTGGCGACCTCCTGGATCTTAAGATGGTAGGGAATAAGGCCAGCCATCACCATCGCCTTCTCGTACGTACCGAACGAAACGTCCTCGCAACACCTCTGGCCAGCGGACGTTGTGATCTTGCCAGTTTTCTGCGACACCACTGGGAAACGTGTCGCTTCTGCCCAGACGGGTGCAGCATAAGTAACCACCGACTCTGCAACATCGTCCATTAGTCGGCGCTTCGCCACCCCGGGGTCCGCGTGGTTTCGCATAACCGACGCAAACAGTCTCACCACACGGAGAGCCTTGGACGTGGCCTTCTCAACGTGTGGCTTCCACAGCAGGTGGTCGTGGAGTTGCACCCCTAGGTAGCGTATAGACTGCAGCGATGCACAACGGACTCTCTTGATGGTAAAAGGCACAGCCGGGTACCCCCGCCTCAGGGTCGATATCATAATCGCTTCGGTCTTATGTGGTGCCAGCTATAGATGATCATCCCGCATCCATTCTGATACTGCTGAAATCGCCGTCTCTGCGACCTCTGCCGATGCATCAGGTGTTGTCCCTCGTGCCAGAATCGCCAAGTCTTCAGCAAACCCGACAAGCTCCGCGCCAACGGGCATCTGCAGGTTTAAGACGCCGTCGTATAGGATGTTTCACAGGGTGGGGCCCAGGATGGACCATTGTGGAACGCCTGCCGTTACTCGACGTCTCACCGGTCCCACGTTGGATTCGTACGTCACTACATGGTCTCGGAAATACTCCCGTAGAATGCGGCGCATGGCAACGGGACCACTCTTTTCCAGCAGTGCCGCCGACAATGCCTGCCAGTTCGCCGCACTGTTGAACTCGTTAGATACGTCCAACGCCACGACGAGCAAGCATCGCTTATCGCGGGCATTCGTTCGGTTATACGACATGGCAACTCTGCCAACGTCGATGACCCGCTGAACCGCCTGAATTGTGGATCTGGCGCGCCGAAATCCGTATTGCCTGTCCAAAAGCTTCGGCTCCAGCAGCTCCTCGATGTGATCGTTTAGTCTATCCAGCAGGATGCGCTCGAACACCTTGCCGTGTTACTCAAGAGCAACATAGGCCGGTAGGATGATGGTTCGCCGGGCGGCTTCCCAGGCTTGGGAAGAAGCACCAGCCGCTACTGCTTCCAGGTCCGCGGGAAAATGGCAGCGTCCATGCATCCTTGCAGCACACTGCGCACCGTCGGAGCGTACCTGCGGATGACTGATGTGACCGCCGCATTAGGGATTCCATCGAGGCCTTCTACTGCATTCATCCGCTCCCAGGCGTGCTGGCAGAACGTGCGCAGAGACTGCATATCGGGAGTCCACCAGTACGCGGGTCGCCCACTGTGATCCACAATTGGGTAGACCGGTGCCATGATCTCACTACATGCCTGCGCCATGAGAGCATCCAGCGACTCCGAATCGGTTGCCTCCTCGGTAAATCCTGCGTGGTGAAGCGCATTCGCGAAGGTTGACTCCACAAACTGGCGGGTCTGTCAACGCCTGCCAGCAGCATGAACTCTTCGCTGTGTCCCTCCAGATGCGCTGAACGGGACACCTAACGCCGCTGGTGACGATCGCGACCTTCTTGTTGCAATCCACCACCCAGTTCCCGTTGTTGTGGGGAACCGCGGCCACCTCCGAGAGTAACAGTATATCGGCCCTCTCCACCCGCATAGTGTAGAGCGCCAGATCCTGGGCGCTCCCACATTTGTTCACATTGATTTGGAGGACCTCCATCAACGGCGGGTGGGGTTACCCCGGCAGGCGTGAGCCGCAATGCGATGCGGTCCACCACAGGTGATGCACTGTACCTCAGCAGTGCATTGGGCCGAACGGTGTCCCTGTCCTCCACAACGGATGCAGCATGTGCTCCTGTCGATGCCGTGGCACTCCGTTGCCATATGGTCGCGCTCAAGATAGCGATAACAGCGGTGCTTCCAAGCTTCCAGTCGCGGGGTCACCTTCACGGAACACGCCGAGAATGGCATCTGCAGCTTTTGGTTCTGTAGCAGCACAACCGCCTCCTTCACCAGCAGCCGCATCTTCACGAGTTGGGAAGCGTCTCGGCTTTCAAACATTCGGATGTTTGCCAATAATGAAGCGTATTTGAGCGTAGTCTCCATCGCCTCCCGAACATGTTCTTCGCGCATCAGATAGTCGATTTCAGTTATGGCGATCTCTGCCATACTCTGGATTAACCTAACCTATGCTTTGTCCCCCAAAGTTTTCTTCACGCGCCGGCACACTGCTGCAGAATCAACTGACTTCTACAGCTCCAGCTTCAGATGGCCCTTCGGCGTTCGTTGGCCCCGCTGGATCAAGGGCTGTAGGTCCTCCAGCGCCGGGGACATATGCACCGGCTCGTACATCTCCATGTACGACACTCCCAGCACCGGGATCACTAGGACAGCATCTGGGCGCCGTCTCGGTAATCGTTGTCGCGTTTTCTCCTGCTGTATTTACTCGCGCCGCTGTTGTTGCTGTTGCTGCTCCTGTTGCTGATGACGTGGGCAGCTCGGAGGCGCTGTCCTGGCCATCATCTCGCTCCTGTCGCTCTCCATTTGCTACATTCGCTCCCTGGTGTTAATGGGGGCGGGGCTGCTCTTGCGATTGCGACTGCGACTGCGACTGCGACGACGATGCCACCGGTAGTGTCTAGGGTTGCGGCTTTCGGTTTGCCGTCGCCCGAAGCATCCCCTGCTGGGGCTGTTGCCACTCAAGTTCCTTGGCGTAGGCACCAGCCGTCATCGCCACCTTCTCTTGAACCTGCCGATTGCTGTAAAACTCAGCTTAGGCCTTTTCCGTAGCGAGCTCCTTTCGCAACCTCTCCATCTCCACGGCTCTCTCCGCCACCTCCTTGTCATGCCGGTTGAGTTCCTCCTTCAAACCTACGATCATGCCGTTGCGCTCGTCCAGTTCAGCAAGCATCTTCTCCATCGCCCGATCCAGTAGTTTATTTTCTTTCTGCGAACTCGCCAGTTGCTGCCGCAGAGTCTCCACTAGTTCGCGGAGAAGCGTCTTCTCCGTATCCGCTGTCTCGACATCAGCGAACCCGGAGGGCTCCGGCAGCTTAGCGACCCCCACCTTCGCCTCCTTGAAGGGCCTGAGCGACGATCTCTTTGCTATCGGCAAACGCGTCTGCATTGGAGCCGCACGCGACGACCTCACTTATTGTTTCACTAGATTACTAACAGCTTACACTTTCCCGAACTAAATGTCCCCACTTGTAGCTTTCACTATCCTGTTCCAATCGTTTGGCACTTCAACTCTTGAGTTATAAACACCTCTTAACCTTAACGTGTCTCTTTACCCTGAACTATAAAGGGTTTATATCACTACGAGTTGCCACATGGTTTCCGTGTGGTTTATGTAAACTATCCAAAATGCCGAATTTTCACGCACAAATGCACTGAACTTCGTTAATTCTATTTGCACTGCAACTCTGCGCCTAATATTTCACGACCGCACAACATCCGGCACCATTTCTCATGAGCAGCGTACGAGCCGTTGCATGCAGATCGATGGTTGCTGCGATCCCGTTGGTGGTTGGTGGACTTGTTGTTCCATTCTGCATGGGAGGCGTTTAAATCTCCCATGAAGCAGATGGGAGCAGGAAGTTGGGAGAGGAGAGCGGGAAGTTCTTTTTCGATTGTCCTATTGTTAATGTTTGATGGTAGGTAGATGGAGACAAAGGTAGCTGTGAAAGGGCTGGGAGAGAAGTTTTTATTTGGCATTTGGTGAAGGGAATGTCCTTTCGGACACCGATAGCGGTGGAGTGATGTGTTATGGGAGGGGGGAGGGAGGTGATCCAGTTGTATTTATTTATGGGGTAGGAATTTGGAAGGGATGGGACTTGAGTTTCTTGGAGAGCAATAATGGTAAATTATTAAATTGTTTATGTTGCTATTTAAACTTCTAATGTTCCAACACATGGCAAATGTTGGGACATTAGAATGTGTTTGGGGGTCAGCTTATTTTTTTTAAATTTATTTTTTTTAGTTTTTTTTAATGCGGAAAGGTTTTAGCGTTTTTTTTTTTTAGTTTTTTTTTTTTTTTTTTATTTTTTTTAGTTTTTTTTAATGCGGAAAGGTTTTAGCGTTTTTTGTTGCGTCGTTTGCTACGAGGCGGCGAGGGTTTTGGTGGCGAATTTACTTTAAGGTATTCCGAGGCGGGGTTCGAAGAGTTTGAATATGATTCGGCTTGTTCTTCGTTGCCAGAGGAGGGACTCCTTTGGCTATGGGAACGTTTCCCAAGGACCGTGGACGTCGAGCTGCCAGAATCTGAATCGTTTGAGTCGGTGAGTGTGTCTTGTGAAACAGAAAGTTGGTCGGAGTAGTGTATCGTTTCGTTTTCGATCATGTTGTTTGTATTGCTGTATTGAGGTGAGTTGTTTACCATGTCGGGTTGTTGGTTATTGTGGAGGGTTATGGGAGTTATATTGTTCTTTTCTGCCGGTGTTTGTTTGGTATTTGTGTAATTTTCAATTATATGTTTTTTTACACACTCTTGTTGTTTATCTACTTTTGCGCTGAGAAATTTGATCTCGTTCAGTAGATTTTCTATTGTTTTATTTGAGTTGTTTAGGGCGTTTTCCAAGAATGCAATTTTGTTGTCCTTTTCATCAAAACCGGCTGTTTGCTGTGCGTAAGTGAGGCGCTGCTGAACCGGGCTATTTTCGCAGTTGAGGAGAGCTTGTCTAGCTTCAGTGAAGGAGACTTGATTGTCCACCTTGTACTTTATGATTCTCTCCTAATTTTTATATTTTGGGCAGTGAAAAGGCGCTGTGATTTTCGTTACAATTCAGACATCTTGCAGGTTTGACGCAATCCTCATGTGCCGGGGCACTGCAATTTGAACAGACTTGTGCTTTTTACAGCGAAGCTTTGTGTGTCAAAAATGGGCACAATTGTGGCACAGCATGGGCATGGGATAGTATGCTCTAATCTGAATGTGTAGGGGGTCAATGCGGATATGTTGGGGAACATACGTAGCTGTTATACGTAGTAAGATCGAGTTGGTCGGTAGGTATTCATTATTCACTCTACGGGTGAATCTCTTTACTTCCATGACCTTCTGTTCAGAGGGGTTGAGCAGTATACCTTGCTCACTTAATTCCTTTAATTCAGGCGCAAATATGACGCACTAAACGCTGTTCCGTATGTGGTGAGGGATGAAGGATATTTGTGTCCCATCAATTAGATGCGTAATGGTTTTCAGTTTGTCGAAGTGCTTCTGGCTTCGGATCTTCAAGAGCCATTTTTCACCATTTTCTATTAGCTTCCCGGGATCCATGAGCTCTCCGACAACACCTTGCAGGGTTTTCCCTACTAGGAATGGGTTTTTGGGGAGACTCTTTGCTGGGGCGGCTTGGAGGATCAAGAATTTGAGATCCCCGTGGACATTATTTTTATCCATCCATGTTGGGATGGATCTTTCCCTATTTATAGGGAGGGTGGAGTGATCCTTCCTACTTGGAGGAGGAACCGGCGTCATGCCGGTGTGAAGGTTAGCCCGAACCGGAGGGGTTAGGGCATAACCTTATTATATGTAGAAATTTAAAAATCATTCATCTGTCTTAGTGTTGCTGTAGGGTTGTCTGAAAAATATACTAATATACTAATTTTAACTTGCACTTAATTATACTAACTGAGGATAATTATCACTAATAAAGTCTTATCACTGCACACTAGAGTTCAACACTTCCAACGCAGATTTATGCCGAACCAGCACTAGCAAACCAGCACGGCGAACCGAACAAGTACGGCACCTAACGGTACTTTCAAAGTACCGTTAACACTTTCTGCAACACAAGCGCTGGCAGCTGGATGCTGCGGAGCGGGGCGAGAGCCCGTCGCTTTTGTTACACGTGTTCACAGATCAGTTGAGATAACGGCACTTCGGTGTCGTTCGGAAAGGCAGTTTTCTCTTTCTACCACTACACTCTTTGGTCAGGTAGTCAGAAGCTGCGGAGAAACACAATCGTTTTCTTTGGATGCTGGATGCTAATGTAGCGTGTTGTTATTGTTGTTTGAATGGCTTATAGAGACTTTAATGCAAGTGGCTTCTTTCGTCTCTATACTTTTGATGAAGTGGTGTAGTAGAATGAAAAAAGAAAAGAATTGTTTAGTCATGGGGTATTTCCACCCCGTCCGGAAGCCTTATCCCGGGCTGAGTCGGTTGAAGATTTGGGATGGTTAAGGTTAGATGAGGTTATATGGTTGAATAATTTTAAGAATTGGAGGAGTTTCTTTTGGCTGGTGGTGTTGGGTGCTAGTATTTTTGCTATGTCGGTGTCTAGTTGGCAGATTGATCTTTGTTGGTCGAAACTGTAGCAATCTGTCAGGATGTGGTGTACCGTGATAGTAACACCACAAGAGCTGCATCGTGGTGAGCTGGATTTTTCTGTGATGTAGCTGTGGGTGAGTTTGGTGTGACCGATGCGAGAGTCTAGAGAGGATTCTCTGATCTCTGCTGGATTGCGTGTCTTGCCAGGGTTCTGTCGTGTGCTTGATGCGTCGTAGGATGGGGTGATGTTCTTGACACCAGGAGCGGTTCCAGCTGTCGGAGATGATGACACCAACGGACATCGTCTCTGCGGGGAATCGCATTGAACGATTCCGTTGGGTTTTGGCGTCCTTTGTTGGCTAAAAGGTCTGCTTTGTCATTTCCGCGAATCCCAGAGTGACTAGGGATCCAGCAAAAAATGACCTCCTATGATGGGGGTGTTTTGTCTAGAAGTTGAATGTTGGGGTCTCTGGTTGTGCCGTAGTGCCTACCGGTACCCAGCATCCTGAATAAATTAAGGCGGTTTTTGGTATCTTTTAAAACCCGTGTGGAGTGGGGACGGAAGGAGAGGTTTTTGTCAAAGGTTGTACCAAGGATGGTTGCAATTTTTACGTCGCGTATCCTGTTTTTGCCGTAGGCTATAGATCTATGGTAATGGTTGAAATTTTTTTACATTTGTGGAGGATTTTACATTTCGCGTGGGAAATTTCGTATCCTGTCCATCGGGACCATTGACGGATCTGGTTAACTCCCTTCTGGAGTATTTTACGGAATTCTAATGAATTTTGCGATGTTGAAATAAGGGTCATGTCGTCTGGGTAGATAAAACAGTGGATGTCGGTGGGAATGGATAAAAAGAGGGATTCTAGGCTGATAAGGAAAAGTGTTGGAGAGAGAAAGGCACCTTGTGGGACGCCATTCTCTAGCTGGTATAAGCTGGAGGTCTGGGATCCTATTAGGACTTTAAACGTCCGGTTTGCGAGGAAGCTTTCGATGAATTTCACAAGAAATCTAACGAAGCCTAGCTAACTGTTGAAGAATGGTGTGTCGCCAGGTTTTGCCAAAAGCTTTGGAGAGGTCTATTAGTGGACAGTCTATGTGGTGATTATTGCTTTGGGCTTTGTCGATGAGTTTGTCAAACATGGCGAAGTACGTTTCCGTCCCTTTGCCATCCATCTGTTGGCGTGTTGGTCTGTACTGAGTAGTTTTCTGTTTTCTAGTTCTTGTGTTAGTCGTCGGTTGACCATTCTTTCCATGATCTTTCATTCGCAATTAAGGAGAGAGATTGGTCGAAAACTTTCAATCTGGTGGTTGGGTTTGTTTGGTTTGAGTATGGGAACTGTAAGACTGGTTTTCCAGTCGGGAGGAATTTTGCCGGTTGTCCAAAAGAGACCGTAAAGGTTAAGTAGTCCTATTTTTCCTCTTAGGGGAAGATTCCTAAGCAGCGGATAGCCAATATTGCTCGAGCCAGAAGATTTGCCTCGGCATTTCTTTAGAGTTCAATTCTGCTCTTCTATGGAAAACAGTTCATTGTATATGTGATTGGTGTCGTTGATGTTGGATAGGAGGAGAGCTTCTGCAATTTTGTAATTTTTGGAATTGGGAAGAGGAACGGGTTTTCAATAGGTATTTTTTACCTCCTTCAATTAGGTTTCCGGATACCGGAGGTTCACCTACTGCACTGTTGATGGTTTTTCCGATGATAAAAGGATTTCCCGGAAGAACACTATCACCCACTGCCTGGAGCACAAGGAACTTCAGTTCCCCACTAGTATTGGTTTTGTCCAGCCATTGGGGAAGTTTCCTTCCCCTGTTGGTACCGAGAGGGGGAAATCCCTCTCGGGTGGGTGTGGGCCCGACATCCGTCGAACCACAAGAAAAAACTTTGTTTTTGAAAAAATCTACTTCACAGAACAATTAATCACAACACTTCACAGCACAACACTTCACAACACGACACTACACGACACAGACTCTACCCCGCACAGGGTTCCTTCACAAAATCACTCCCACTCTCTCACTCTCACTCTCACTAGATGCACTTTCACAAGGTACAGCTTCACTTTTTACTCCCAAAAACGCGTCTGTTCACCACGAAATGAGCAACGCGACTGCCGAAAACGGGAATGCTGTTGTAGCGTCGTTGTGAATTTGCTATTTTACATATATATATATATATATATATATATAATAATAAGTCGTGGAGTTCGCTCTTTAGTCTATCTTTATTGCACGTCTGTCCTGCTTAACGGATCAAGTGGAAGAGAGATAGACTAAAGAGCGAACTCTACGACTTATTATTGGCGCAGCCGGTAGGATTGGTAATCTAAGCGGCATATTTAGCGGCCGGGGCAGTATGAGACCAGTCTTTAATCTTCAAATCAGATGGTGTAACTTCTTTCATCCTCTTGGCAATCATGTTGTTATAATATGGATATTTACTCACAATCCTCAAGGGAGCAAAGGCGCGAAGATGACGCACTGAACGCTGTTCAGCGTGTGGTGTGGAGTGATAGATACTTCGGTACCGTCGATTAGGTTAGTTATTGTGTGCAATTTATCAAATTGTTTTTGGCTTCTGATTTTCAACAGCCATTTTTCACCGTTGTCAATTAATTTTCCGGGTTCTGTGAGCTCTCCGGCAACACCCTGTAGGGTTTTTCATACTAGGAAGGGGTTTTTCGGGAGACACTTACCTGGGGCGGCTTGCAGTATCAGGAATTTAAGATCACCCGACGCGTGAAGCGACGGGCACTAGTCACATTTTGCGATTTCAGTTCTTCTAAAAGAACTTCATCGTTAAAACATCCTTTAGATCTGGAGCGTAAATTACGCATTGGACCGAGTTAAGGGTTTGGTGATCGAGTGATCGGGAGTGATCGAGTTGGGGGTGTTGTCGATTAGTTTAGTAATGGTCTGTAGCTTGTCGAATTGGGATGAGGAGCGGGTTTTCAAAAGGTACTTCTTACCGCCATCTATTAAGTTACCGGATACCGGTGGTTGCTTAAGATTTTGCCGATGATGAAATGATTTCTTGGGAGCACTTTATCACCAACAGCCTAAAGCACAAGGATCTTCAGTACTTCACTTTGATTGTTCTTATCCAGCCATTAAGGAAGTTTTCTTCCCTTGTTGGTATCGAAAAGGGGAAAACCCTTCTCGGGTGGGTGTGGGCCCGACATCGGTCAAACCCCAGAAAAAAGTTTTTTAACGTATCTACTTCACAGCACAATATAACACAACTTTTCAGGTACACAAGGTGCACTTTCACAGGTACACTTTCACTTGTCACTCAGGAAACGCGTCCGTTCACCACTAGTTTACATTTTGATTTTATACAGCCGAGCATTACTTGTAAATCGAGATCTGTACAAAATCATGCGCAACAGCCTGTTGAGCATGACTTGGACCTTGTTCAGGTGAGTCTGTTAACGAGACCCCCACACGGTCACAGGATACGTTACTACCGGTATAAAAAATTTGTCTGTAGAGTGCTAACTTGTTGCATACCGATATCTTGGACCTACGGCAGACCAGAGGATACAAGCTCCTCAAGATCATGTGCAATGTGTGGAGTATTGCCTGGACATGGTCTCTGAAAAGCATCTTTCATGATTTTTCAATTAGCAGCATAAGCGAGGAATACATCAAGGCAGCTTTGCACTTGATTCCTAAGTTCCGCCAGTTTCCTACCTCGAAATGCAATGGCAGTGTGATCTGCTAGAAAAACATCTATCCATCGCAGGGTAGGATCGGTGTTTACAAAACGTACAACAATGGCCTGCTGGGATGGGGAAAACATGGGACAAATCGGAGCGCAAAGCGACCCTAAATGTCCTCTGACTTAAATAACCGCTGATTTTTTTTATTCGTTAGTGACGGCCTGGCCGTATTACTTATAATAAGTTAACAATTTGTGATCATTGCAATTTGCTTAGTTCAATTTGCTTAGTTCAATTTGCTTAGTTCTGAGCAATTTTAGGTGTGCTTCGTTCCATATGTTGGGACGTAATTGGACATTCCCTTCCAAAAGTGACACGTTATTTTAGGTGAACTCGGATTTTCCGAAGTATTCCGTAGTATAAAGAGTATTCCGTTGTCCTTTTTCGTGGCCTGGTTCGCAATCAACTGGTCCAATATCGCGCGATCCACGGCGCCGGGAGCGCGATCCCTGAGAACTAACTGAAAGAACTCTTGTTCTAACTGGGAGCTTCTATCTTTTTCCCAACTTTTTGCTGATGTTGTGGTGCGTGGTTAAGCGTTATACTCATTCATTCATTTATTCATACATTCATCCATTCATGCTTTACTCGAGTATTCAAGCGATTTACAACATTTAACAATTAACAACATAAAACAAACATTTCAGCAGTGAAAAATGATCTTTGAATGGGAAATGAACGTTTATACAAATAAACCAATCGTCCTGGCGAAGTTAAAGATTATTTTTAAGTATGCCAAAATATGTCTTATGGGTATACCAGAGACTCTATCTGCTTTTAGTATTCCATCCAAGAAGTGGTGATGAACAGCCTCGAATTCAACACAAGACCATAAGAGATGATCTATGTCGTGGAATCCATGGTTGCAGCTACATACGTTGGA
>KI915069.1:698864-715312 GCA_000473445.2 Anopheles farauti
GCATCGTTCTTCCATGTCAATCCTGTCGACGATACAGCCTTGAATCGATTCGTTGCTGTCGTCGAGCTCTTCTAGTTTTGCCACCGCGGCAAAGAAATCCTGCCTGCCTGCCTATGCTGGAATTTGAGCCACATCGTCTTTGGAGAAAGACTGCTTAAATCGCTCCAGCGATTTAATCTGTTCCACTGCAATTAACTTCTTATGTTGTGCCGATTTGATTTTCTTGTCCATTTTGAAATCACTACCGTCGCGTAATTAATTAACACCAAAAAAAAACTAACCGAAAAAGAACTAACCGAAACGAACAAACGAGATGGCGCCAAATTTGACCGTTGGCGAAAACCGAACCGTCAACCCCTGCCGTAGGCGAATGAACTTCGTGGCGCGAAATTTGAAATGGCGCGCGTAGCGTGGCTCAATCCGTTCCCGATGACACGGATTGTACCGATACCGATGCTCTTGTTGCAGAGCGTAGAAAAAGAAACACACGCACGTATCCGTGATATCCGATCGTATCCGAGATTGATTTCCGATTACATCCGGTTCGAAGGACCAAAAATGTGAGAAACTTTCACTTAAACGTATTTCTTTCGCAAAATAGTTAAAGAAAGTTTTCCGCCGAGATGCCGTTCGTTTCGTTTGCTTGTACAATTGCGACTGTTTATTCGAGTGTCGATTCGAGTTCAATATACAATTCGACCAGTTATCTAGTCTAGCAGTATTGGCGTCCATAATTCGTTCAGTTATCAAAAACATTATTCTAACTTATCTAGATCACTAATTTAAATTGACCGTTAATTCCAACAACGATGCTACAGAGTCTACCACCGAACAGTAGCAGTCACTGGAAAACGGCAAAAGTTTTACGCACCAGACCTAGACCAGTGCCTCCACTGAAAACATCAACTTCAACACTACTGCTTACCCCAGCCGAAAAAACCAGCACTCTCGCTCCGCAGTTCTCCACCGCGCTACAGATAGGACTCACCATGGCGAGACTTCATGAAACGTCGGTGGCTGCTACTGTTAGCCAGCTTGAGCAACATTACCCAATCCTGCCCCCAGAGGAACGAACCACCGTAGGAGAAATAAAATGGGCTCTCAAAAGGATGAGGAACATGAAGGCCCCTGGCTTTGATGGTATCTCAACATTCTCCTGAAGCACCTGCATCATCGGGCCCTCGGTCTTCTGGTGGACATCTTCAACTCCTGCATTGAGCTCCATTAATTCCCCCGTGCCTGGAAATGCGGAAAGGTCATCCCGATCCTCAAACCTGGCAAGCATCCAACACTACCCTCCAGTTACCGACCCATCAGCTTATTGAGTGCCGTAGGAAAACAGCTCAAGCGTCGGATCTACTGGAAACTTCGTGACGCTACAGAAGAGCTCCAGTTGATCCCTGAAGAACAGTTTGGTTTCCGAGTGGGGCACTCCACCACCCTACAACTACTCCGGCTTAAGCAGAGTATCGACTGTAACAAGCAAGTTGCCAAATCCACTGCTCTCGTCCTGTTCGACATCGAGAAGGCTTTTGACAACGTATGGCATTTTTTTCCATTCCAGAATACCTAATCAAGTTATGTACAGAGCTATCTACAACAGAGGACATTCCGGGTTGCCATCAGTGCAACCACTTCCGACATCATCACCATACCAGCAGCAGTACCACAAGGCAGCGTCTTAGGACCGCTTCCTACTGTACACAGCGGATCTTCCAACTCTTCCCAGCGATGCGTAGGTCTTCCTGTACGCGGACGACATGGCCATCACGACGAGGGAAAGGAAGTTAGCTAATCTAAGACGAAGCGCCCAACGATCCCTAGATATCATCCTCCAGTACACTACCAACTGGAAAATAAAAATCAGAAAATAAAAGACGTAGGCGATGATCATCCCCCATCGCCTTAGGAGATCGCTGCTAAACCCACGACCCCATCAGATAATGGCGGCAGCAATTGCACGGTGCCCATCGGTTCGCTGCCTTGGGATTACCATTGACAATCGAATGCTGATCCATCATCACTCCAAACAGGTAGTTAAGAACACAACTATGCTACTAATTCAACTTCATCCTCTCATCATCAACAGGCGCTCAAAAAAGCACCCCAAGAACAAGATGACCAACTAAAAGGAGTATCGTACTACTCGCTACAACAAACGGCATTACTGTCTGGAGACACTGTGTTAGGAATAATTTTAGGAAAATCCAGACCAGATTAAACAACTTGCTACGGATCATCATCAACGCCCGACACGGAACCCACCTTTGAAGACCTCTACAGGATGGCTGACGTGACACCACTCAACGAAGTAGCAGTGTTGCGTCTAGCAACAAAGATAGCGTGTCATCTACAATCAGTACGAGGTCTCCTTCTTTCAATTGTGACTGAGGTTGCCACCATTTGGTACGACGCGTCAGATTTGGAAGGTATGAAAGAAACCCATTTTCGCCAGAACTGGTCTGCGTACCATTTTGAGGTTTTCCATGTGTTCCTAGCTGCTGCGGAGCACATTGAAAATGGTTAATCATTGAAAATGGTCAGGATTGAAAGAGTCATTGAAAATGGTTAATAGTTTCGCCCCGGAAGACGATCCAAGTAAAAAGTTATTTGAAGTTAGGGGGGCTTCTTCGTCACTATCCGCTGATACATGGGTTAGTAGACGAGCGTTTATGATGCTTTCCACTTCTATCAGCCAGTTTGCAAATATGGCATCTGATGGTGTTTTCGTGAATTGCATGGTGGAAAGATTACGCTTAACAGATTGTACTAACCTCTCCCATGCACCACCAAAATGTGGAGCTCCAGGAGGATTAAACGTCTACTTCGTGTCTGGAAGATACATGGGCCTGATTAGTTCATCGGTGTCAATCTGTTTTATCGCTCCCTTCAGTTCACGGTCAGCTCCGACGAAATTTGTTCCGCGATCTGTAGTGATTTCAATCGGAGTACCTCTTCGTGCGATGAAATTTCGAATTGCAATAATACAGGAGTTCGTAGTCATACTATGTGCTACCTCTTTATGTATTGCTCGTATGGTTAGACACGTGAACAATACGCCCCAGCGTTTTTCATGCCTCCTTCCGGTAGTAACTGAAAAAGTTCCAAATTTATCGATCCCTGTGTATGAGAACGGTCTGGTGAACGGTGATAGTCTAGCCAAAGGAAGCTCGTTCATCAATGGTGGTTTAGGATGAGCTCCGCGAATCCTACATATGTAGCAGTTGTTCCGTACGGTATGACACGCGCTTCGAAGCGCGGGAACGTCGAACCTTTGCCGTATTTCGTTCATGACTGTGTGATGATTTTGGTGTTAATATTTCCAGTGGTATTCGGCGACGATCAAGTTCGTCAGCCATGCTCTTTTTGGCAGGATGATGGGTCTTCCGCGTACCCGTAAGATATTTTCGTCATCTAGAATTGCGCTGCGTCTAAAAAGAGTATGTTTCGTTTTATCAGTGCACTTTACATGTTCAGTCGTACCTGTATTTATTTTTGTTAAGGTGATGCTGATATTCTTCAAGAAACTCTGTTCGCTAAACTTCCCTAAATATCGCCAGTTCTGCATGCATGCAGCTCTTCCTTTGTAAGCGAGCCAGACGTCCGAGACAACTTAGGTAAACGAGTATTGTTGACTTAGGTGACCCGACTGCACATGTAGGCGACGGTACGATGTAATTGTCTCCAGTTACAGAATCTTTCAAAGGATATTAGGAGTTGTTTCGCGATGAAATGATAGTATCTGGCGCAGCTCTTCATTTGTAGTTTTTTGTGCGATGGTTTCTCATTTCCAGTTGCTCTCTGGTTGTTGAAGGTAGGCTAGCCCTTTAAACCAGTTGCCTGTGACAAGATGTCGTTTGAGATTTGACCATTTTGTCCCTTCATCTGCCACGTTGTCCGCGGTCGCGATCTTCCATTCCTTTGGTGATGAATTTTTCAAAATTTCCCCCACTCAATGGCCTACAAAGATGCTGTATCGACGGTCCTTGGAATCTGTTCACAGGAAGCGTCGTTTGATTTTCATCCGATGAGACGATTTAATAGCGGTCATCAGTCTGATCTCCAATACAGCTGCTTGTAATTCTAGCCGTGGAATTGATCTATATTTTAATGGGGAACTCTAATTTTTGCACTGATTAAGACCACTTCACGCTGGTCGTTTGACTATAATCGGAAATATCCCACTGCTGCAAAACCATCTTTTCCGGCATCTTCGAAGATATGAAGCTGAACTCTACAGTAATCTATTCTGAGGTACGGTAGCAGCGCGGGATCTTAATCGATTGCAGTTGGTATATGCACGCTAGCCTCCATTTGTCCCGTAGAGCGTTGAGAATTTGATCGTCCCATCCTACACCCGATTGCCAAATTTCCTGCAGCAGTACTTTGAGGAAAATCCTGCTATCAAGCCCAGCGAATCGTATACGAGCGTACATGACATGAGCGTACTTAAGACCTGTCGTTTGGTCGGGGGTTTTATCCGTTGCAGAATATCAAGATCTTTAGCCGGTACTTTAAACTAGAACGTGTCTGCCTGCGAGTTCCACCACATACATAAAAGCTTTTGCGCGGTACTTGATGAATTTAGATCCATATTCTTTTCATGACCGTACCATATTCTTTTCATCGATTTCCAGTAGCACCTCTTTTTTGTGGATATCCAGTGACGCAGGTGAAATCCCTCTTGTAAGTGGATGTATTGGTCGCTTGTTAAATGTTTTCTACACTGCTTAGCATGTCATCAACATAACGATGACTTTTTATACATTCGACGGCTTGAGGAAACTGATAAGCAAAGCGTTCTGCGTTTATATTTTTTATGAATTGTGCGCAACTGGGCGAACAGGCCGATTCGAGGCAGGATTACTAGGTTTCGTAAAAGTTCGTCCACGCTCACGCATTTGGCTAATTGTCCCCCTACGCGTATCACTCGTTGGCCATCCACGAATGGAGACAATTTGTATAGCGCGCTTTCTTTCATTACTCCTTTCTCCCAGAGATGTTGTTTTTCCATCTGTCGTTTCAGGCTGGAGATCTCGCGTTGAAAGGCGTCTTGCTAAAACGATGTGATGAGTAGCCTCTGCTAGCACCAATCTGCACCAAAGGTCCCTTCGCTGCGAGTTCGTCACACAGGGCTCGGCGAATGTTAGCCACGAATCGGAGAACATATGAAGCAGCTCTCAGCGGCCTTTTCCAGTTTGAGTAGCGTTCGAAGTGGAACAACGGGGTGCCCGTTCTATGGTGGTGTAGATTCTTCCTCAACTCTTCCAGAGAGTTTCGTTCCGGGGGATTCCTTGGATCGGCCAGTCGTCCTCCTGCTTCCACAAAAAGACGGTCCGTGGAACCACCGACCAGTAGGGGAAAGATTAGGGGTTTTGGTCCACTTTGTTCCATCGTCCGCTACGTTCAGCTTCGAGGGTAGCCAGCGCCATTGTTCCGGATCGGTACTTTAGAGGAGCTCTCCAACACGGAAAGCTACAAATTGTGTAGCGTGTAGCGTCTGTGGTCGGAATGCAGCCAGCTCAACACGTTTCGCGAGTCCGTCCAGAAAACCGTTCTTGTGATTTCGAGGCGATGACTGCGGGAAATTTCGTTCGCCAACCGCGCACCTATGACTGCTGCTTGCAACTCTAGTCTGGGAATTTACATGAATTTTAGAAGCACCAAACGTGTTTTAGTCCCAACCAAAGCGCATTCATTCACATTCTCTTCAGTGAAACGGAAGTATGCTAAAGCCGCCATCCCGTTTTCACTCGCGTCGCATAAGATGTGAAGCTCGATCTTCGCTTTTGTTGACGTAAGTCTTCGATAGCATCCTGTACCTGTAACCAAAGTTTCCATTTTTCCGTGATATGGACTCCTAGTTATGGAGTTCCATGATATGGAGTAAAATAGTCCTTCTCGGCTGCGTTGAGGAGATCATCGGATAGTCCGTCGCACGAACACACGTGGAAGGAATTACGAACCGATCCTGGAGTAACTCTTGCTACCGTGCAGGGTCCGTACACCATCCATCCTAGCCGCGTCTTGGGCGCCACGGGTTCACCGCATCTCCCCTCTGTACTCCTAAGAGTATGTCCTAGTTTGCAGTTGTCCACCCCGATTAGG
Source organism: Anopheles farauti (assembly GCA_000473445.2). Taxonomy (NCBI): domain Eukaryota; kingdom Metazoa; phylum Arthropoda; class Insecta; order Diptera; family Culicidae; genus Anopheles; species Anopheles farauti. The sequence continues at coordinate 704,973 of KI915069.1, forward strand.
ATACGAGGTACCGTGTTTGTGTAGGATCGTACAGGTATCCCTCTAAGATGAATGTACCTGGCTGTTAGTTGCGGCATACTCACAGATTGCGGCGGGAGGACTAGGTCCTGTACTGTGCGAACGTTCGACATTTCGTACGTTACCGACGAATCTTGCTGCCCCGCTACACGTACCGCGACGCGTACCGAGTTCTTTTCTTCTCTTGTCACTTCGCCTGTCCATTGTAGGAAAAGCGGTTGAGGAGTTCCCTCGAGATGCAGTTCTTCCAGCAGGCTGTGGTCCATGAAAGTTTGCGTAGAACCGTCGTCGAAAAACGCAAACGTCTGCACGCTTACTCCTCGTCCGTGTAGAGTGACGGGGACGTATTTAAGTAGCACTTCTTCCCCGAGACCTATGTGAGTAAACGTATATGCCCGGTCAGATTCATTACCTGATGTTGTGTTATTCGATTCTAGGTGCAGCATGGCGTGATGGAAAAGATCGCATCCATTTACTCCGCAGTTACTGGTAACGCTGCATTTTCGCGGATGATAGTCGAGGCACTTCCGACACAATTTTCGTTCGTTGATGAACGCTCTCCTGGCCTCCACCGATGTGTTCCGGAACTTTTCACAACACTCGAGCGAAACGCATCGTCCTTCACACAACACGCACGGGACGTATGATATGGAAGGTAGTTCACGGGCCGAGCTCCCTTGCTGTGCGTCGCGTTGCAGTATGCGTTTTTCGGAGGCGACGGTCTGAAACGTTGATGTTACGTCGAACTGGAAGGCTGGACACGTGGTATCACTGGAGAAATCACTGCATTCGCCATTCAAAGGTCCTGTCCGTACTGCTTGTCGGCATGTCGATAACACCGCACAAATCATCCGCCAATTCACCAATCCACCGACCGAATTCCAGTAGCGTTACCTTCTGCAAGAGTTTCCTCAGACTCGTCCACTCTGCAAATAGTCGGAGGTAATTTTTAAATTAGCTCCTTGAGCAGCGTTACGTTGAAGATATAGCCGTTCAATTGCGATGCCTGCATCGTTGCTATCAATCTTTTCACCGCGAACCCGAATTCAAGACGATTCTCCAAGCGCTCAATTTTCGGTGTCGGCATCATCCTGATTTTATTCACCATGGCCCCCACGACCAGATCCGGCCGACCAAATCGCACCTCAAGCGTGACCATTGCTTCCCTCAATCCGGCCGGAAATAACAGCAAATGTCCAACCGTTTCACGGGCTATGCCTGTTAATGCGTGTTGCAACCTCACGAGGTTTTCATCGTCGGAATAACCATATGCGCTAGTGGTGAGAGTGAATGTAACAAACAGTGGCCATTCCTCGACGGCTCCGGAGAAGGAGGGTAAATCCCGCGGTACCCCCTGAAGAGCTGCTGCTTGGCTTTGACTAAGCATGGTGCCGTAGATCTATGGCGCATAAGTGTTGTTGAGTGGCTGTGCTGTGTACCCGTAATTGCCTGCGTTGTGAGTCCAAGTTGCGTTACCTCAGTGTAGTGCATTGCTCGAGTGTGTGTTATCCGTGAGCGTGCCGTTATCCGAGTGTGCGTAATCTATTGGTAATGTGTCCCGACAAAGTTGCATCGCTCCTCGCGATGATATCGCGTGTCTTGTGCGCAACCATTTACGTAGGTCAGGACCGTCAGCAGGCAGGTTATGACTTTCGGTTGGCGGATCTTAGAGTGATTGAACCCACTCACGAAAATCGGGATCCCACGTCCAGCGTCGATCGTAACCTGGCGGCGGGTTCCCTGTGCTCATAGCGCACTCGCCAAGATAATTTTTTTTACCTTTCGCTGAAGCGCCCAAGCGATCCGTCGCTTGATACCACGCTTCAGCCTCCTTCATCTCGGAAGAAGTCGTTGCTTCTTCTTCCGCTTCTACGAGCTCCAAAAGCTCGAGCTGTAACAGCTACTTCCCCGGTCTTGGTGTCGTTTGCACCGTCCGCCTTTTGGGGGTAACATCTCGATGCTCTTGCTAGTTCGCTTCTCTATCGAGTCGTCGACGTTGCGTCACGGTCCGAAACGCTTCTTGGTGAAGCTGGATCTAGCGTCAATCGCTTTGCAGCATCACGCGATGCAGGGCTGGACGATTGCAATACAGACTACTGTTGCAATGGAGACGTCGTAACGTTCTGCCGTCGGGCTCGTCAAGGGAGGACTTTGTATTCCCCGCTCCACCTCGCGTGTCTTCTGTGTCTTGTTTGAAGCCTCCATTTTCCACTGTGATTCACGCAACACTATCACTCACGGTTACTTTTGTAACGATACAGTTTCGAACACGATTCGAAATACGTGCGCGTTAACTATTCTGCGTTTAGTGCTTTACCGTAAACTTGATTTGATTCTAACAATGTTTTTGAATGTTAAAATCAACTTTAATAAATTGGGCACTAGTGGCGGCCAGAGCCAAAAAATTGTGTCTTATTCAAGTCGGTAAGCTATATGAAAAAAGGCCGAGCTCGCGCGCTACGACCCCGCTATCATACGAACTGTTATTGTCAACAATAACAGTGATATTACGGCAAGCACTGTATTGTCTTCGCGTCCGACTCCGACTGAGAGCCTCTCGGAGAAAGCAAGAGAAAGAGAGGAGAATAAAGCGTCCGTGATCCAGGATCGATCTATGCTTGCATTTGAAGATAGACGAACTGGTGATCGGACGAAATTTTAGCCTTTGTAGCTTAAAATTACCGAAAACTATAGTTATCTCTCAAATCGAACTTCCGAAACGCTCCGCCCTGTTCGCTAAAAGCGAACAGTTATATTTTGACAGTCGTTTCTAACCATATCCTTTTGCGATATATTCTTGCAGTGCCCGATCCATCATAGATCGGAGTTCCACGTCTTGTGCCATTTGGCGTTTGAGACATTCTAAACGTTTTAGTGCCATTGCCCGATTATTAGGTAGTTGCACATCATCGTAGCGCCACAATAGTCCCGTGACGTGCCTATCGCCTTGAAGCCAGGTTTTGTTTTTTTGAGAATCAGCATACTTGCCCGGTCATCATCTTTAGAGTGAGTGGTTCTTTCGTCGTTGCATCGGGGTTCGTCAAGTGCAAAAGTACCCTTTAGTGCCTGGTCTATTTTTAGTTCTATGTCTTGACAACTGCATACATCAACTTGCCAAATGCCAATGCCAATATGTTACTACTATTTGTTCCTTTGGTGGAGCTGCAGCATGAAACTACGCATCCTAATTCGTTTTCTTTACCTGACGGGTTATGAAGCGAAGGGTATTGTTTGATGGTGCATCCATTTTTATGACAATCTCTGGCCTCTTTACAGGAGGGAGCACAATGTTTTTTCAGACAACATTTACATAAGTAAAGTCGCTTAATGATGTCCCAGCGATCAGCAACGCTCAACTACCAGTATGCCTCGCACTCGTAGATTCGAGGGCACCCATTTTCGCATGCACATACTGCTTCCATTGGTTTACCTTGTGAATTATTAGGAGTGTGCATTTTAACGTACTTACAGGTTCGTGGTTCGTTCTCTGATGCCGGAATCGTCACCGACTGGGCTGCTTGCTTGATGGTTTGCATCCATTTGTCAAATGCTGCTGGGTTGACCTTCGGTAGCGTTTGACTGTGTAGACCCCACATTAGTTTCACCATCGGAGGTAGTCGATTCACTAGTTCGTCGTGAACGGGACCGTCGTAACGATCTTCGATTCCACTAGCCTTCACTGTAGCGCACATCTCGTCGACGGATACAGCATAAAGACTCCAGCCTTCCGGTGTTCTAAGCCGACCTTGAACGGCCTTAAGTGCTTCAGCGCTTGTTGCAGGCGAATTACATTTTCGCCGTCGGAGTAGCCACAAAATTCCGTCGTCTCGTAGAAGACAGTTTCGAGGATGGTTCAGTCTTCTGGATTACCAGAAAACGTAGGTAGTCTTACGTTGATCGACCTAGCTAGTATTTGGCTTTGGTTCAATGTAGTTTCCCCCGTACTCTTTGAAGTAACACACATGCTTCTTCGGCTTATTCCTAGTGGAACTTCTTCCTTGTTCATGCGCTGAACAAAGGTATTCAACACGGATTCAAGGCGTTCTATGACGTCAGACTCCGGTTTACGTTTTAGCGCTTCAACTTTAGCTCTATTTTCTTTCAATATTTGATTGAAAATGGAGCTAATATCTTCCCGAGTGAGATTAGAGTTTTGCGCCGGTAGTGACTTGGGTAGGACAAGCGGAGGAATCGAGTGAGACAGATTCTCTTCCGTCGCTTCCTGAGTCACTATCTATTCTATGAGTCACTACCCCGCATGCGCCCCGCGGCTGGACTAGTTAGGACAGGCGTCGCACGATGAACAGACGATGAAGCGGGAGGTGGCGTTCCGGGAGTGCACAGATGGTATGTCCAATCCCGGCTGTACACGGTTTCATCTTATTTGACGCACTCTAGATGAAACATCCTTTTACACCGATCGCACTCTATTGCATATTCCGCATTTGCACCGTTGCACACACTGCACAGTTTGCTTTCCATTGTCCAGCCACGTGGATGTTCGTCTCGTCTCACTTTAGTAGCACTTTACTAATAAATTGCCTGAATATTATAAATGGTTGCGTCCAGCAACAAAGCTCTTTTCTGTCAGCGCCAGCCTAATCCATAATATTTTAATTAACTCAGTATTTCTTAGTTTATTATAATACTCCTGGCTTTTGGTAGACTGTCGTATCGAAAAGAAGGCCCGAGCACGCCTTGTATTTATCCCTTATCAGGACACGTGATCCTTCCGTTACATGTTTTACCACGTCAGCCTTACAAATCGAAAATCGAATTCTGATCGCAACGTAGTTTACTAGCGCTAACTGCGGCGACTGGCTATAGCCAGCATCATCCGTAATAACCGCTGTTTATTTATAAACAACAAGCAGACAAAATCACCACCCGACGAAACTCCTCATCCACATCTAACCATCAACTAATCAGAGAACTAACATTGGCAAAAAGTAGTTTAGATAATAGTTTGTAAATAGTTAATAAGTAGATAATAAGTAATTATCAGAAGAATTTAAGGAGCCTTGTAACAAACAGCCTTATGCCAAAACTCTCCCCTTGTATTAAGACACTAACAAATTGCTTCTTGGCAATAACTAACGGAAATAGCAGTGTAAACATATAGCGCAACTTCTCGCGTATATATATTAGATCAAACATGTAACCATCAATTAAAAAAAGATTATACTAATACTTACCTTTTTCGCTATAACCGGTTTAGCATCAAAAGCAAGTGGATGTGTTAACCAGTGCATACCATGTCTCTTAAGAGTGTTATAGTGTCGAGCCAGGATATTTTATCCTGTGTTTCTACACGTGTTCGTCTACCTGTAGACGTAATGTACGATGGACGTTACGATCGACCCGGCCCCTTGCCGTGATCGTAAACGTCCAGCTCAATCAACGAGCATGGCAGGTGCCACTAAAAAGAAAGTACCTCCTCAATTAGTCATCGTACCGGTTGAGAGTGCTTTCCACGAGGGGCAGGTAGCTCCTACGGCACGGAAGGAGAAAATCCCGCCCATCGTCGCGGACGACATCGCAGAGGAGGAGCTCCTCAACCTGACCTCCATGCTCACTGAAGACAAACTACACGCCTCATTCAATTTCCTGAAAGGAAATTACAGCAAGGTCACCTGTGCCACCTGCGGAGACTACGCCATCTTCGTCGACCGCCTGACGCAGCTAAAGCGGGAATTTTTCTGGCACGAACTCCCGGAAGACAAGTTCTTCCACGTTTTCCTGAAGGGGTTACGCTTCGGTAACCCCGAATCCCTGGAAAGATGGATCGTCGCAGCAAATCTTCCACGTTCTGCGGCAGTCAAATTGATCGAGAGTGCGCGTGCCTGGCTCGCCTCGTTCAAGAATTTCGTAGTCTCGTTCCCGAAAGGTGCAACCACCCTCAAGGACGTTCAGGCCGTCAAACGACTGAACTCCATTGCAGTATCCTGGGAACGTTACCACCCCAGGCGTGACCCAGCAGTTCAATGCAAGAACAGCTTCTGGTTTGGCCACGGGCAGGCAAACTGCTCCATGAAGCCCCGCTGCGTCAAGTGCGGTGGCACTCATCTTGCTCGGCAGTGCTTCGTGGAGCTAGAAGGAAAGCGTCGATGCGTCAACTGCGAAGGCAACCACAGCCCCTTCAACCTAAACTGCAAGACGCACCTGGCGTATTTGCGGATTCGTGAGCAACAGGCATCGAAGATGAACCCCAAGTTCATCCCCGCCCCTGTCCCCGCAACCTCAGCATGGGTCAACAAGCTGCAATGGACTGCGCCTAATGCCTCGCAGCAACAAAACCAAGTGCAGCAGCACCATCAGCAGCAGCGGCAAGATGAGACGTCTCGCGCTGGCCCTGAATGCAACCCCTGTACCTGCCAATGCTGTCTACGACACCAGGCAGCGACAGCCATCTCGAAGCAGCATCCGATACAGCAGCAGCAGCCGATACAGCAGCAGCAGTCGATACAGCAGTAACAGACGATCCAACAGAAGGCGTCCCAGCAGCTACAGTTGCAGCAGCAGCAACAGCTGCAGCAGCAGCATCCAACCCAGCAGCAAGCGTCCCAGCAGCAGCAAAATTCTTTGAATTTGAACAACACGAAGAAGAGACGGGCAAATCGGGCCCCGCTAAGAGATACGAATTGAGGCTATTTCCCCCGACTTTGGCAGCTCCGTCGAATACGATGCGTATTTTTCCTGGCTTATTTGGGTTAGTTACCGGAAAGATAGGTAAATACAAGTCGCTTCTACATTTCTCCGTTAGTTCGGATGTAGTCAAACGTCGTATGTAGCCTTTGTCTACGTACTCACGTATTTTCTCGTTAACTGCTTTCGCTAAAATGAGGTCTTTTTCCATCTTCGTTTTCAGGTATACATACCGCTTCATGGCTGCCGTTTTGTTGCACGGCAGTGTAACGTCGTCACACTTCCATAGTTCACACTTAGCACCGTGTTTCTCTCGAGTATCGTCATCGCTCGTTCGTCGTCTCTGGAGCGGAGTTGCCGTAGTGACTTCGATACCAATGGATTCGATGGTAAAATAGTCCTTCACGGCTGCGTTGAGGAGATCATCGGATAGTCCGTCGCACGAACACATGAGGAAGGAATTACGAACCGATCCTGGAGTAACTCTTGCTACCGAGCAGGGTCCGTACACCATCCATCCTAGCCGCGTCTTGGACGCCACGGGTTCACCGCATCTCCCCTCTGTACTCCTAAGGGTATGTCCTAGTTTGCAGTTGTCCACCCCGATTAGGATACGAAGTACCGTGTTTGTGTAGGGCACCGTACACCGTACAGGTGTCCCTCTAAGATGAATGTATCTGGCTGTTAGTTGCGACATACTCACAGATTGCGGCGGGAGGACTAGGTCCTGTACTGTGCGAACGTTCGACATTTCGTACGTTACCGACGAATCTTGCTGCCCCGCTACACGCACCGCGACGCGTACCGAGTTCTTTTCTTCTCTTGTCACTTCGCCTGTCCATTGTAGGCAAAGCGGTTGAAGAGTTATCTCGAGGTGCAGTTCTTCCAGCAGGCTGTGGTCCATGAAGGTTTGCGTAGAACCATCGTCGAAAAACGCAAACGTCTGCACGCTTACTCCTCGTCCGTGTAGAGTGACGGGGACGTATTTAAGTAGCACTTCTTCCCCGAGACCTGTGTGAGTAAACGTATATGCCCGGTCAGATTCATTACCTGATTTTGTGTTATTCGATTCCAGGTGCAGCATGGCGTGATGGAGAAATCGCATCCGTTCACTCCACAATTACTGGTAACGCTGCATTTTCGCGGATGATAGTCGAGGCACTTCCGACACAATTTTCGTTCGTTGATGAACGCTCTCCTGGCCTTCACCGATGTGTTCCGGAACTTTTCACAATACTCGAGCGAAACGCATCTTCCTTCACACAACACGCACGGGACGTATGATATGGGCAGGTAGTTCACGGGCCGAGCTCCCTTGCTGTGCGTCGCGTTGCAGTATGCGTTTTTCGGAGGCGCCGGTCTGAAACGTTGATGTTACGTCGAACTAGAAGGTTGGACACGTGGTATCACTGGATGTCTGTTCTGCATTCGCCATTCAGAGGTCCTGTCCGTACTGCCAGTCGGCATGTTCAAGTTGCGTTACCCTGTTGTGTCACAGTGCCCGAGTGAGTCGCGTGACGTGGTCGTGTCGCGTTGCCCCAGTGTAGTGCATTGCTCGAGTGTGTGTTATCCGTGTGAGTCGCGTTATCCGAGTGTGCGTTATCTAGTGGTAATGTGTTCTGACAAATTTGTATCGCTCCTCGCGATGATATCGCGTGTCTTGTACGCGACCATTGACGTACGTCAGGACCGTCAGCAGGCAGGTCATGACCTTCGGTTGGCAGGTCATGACCTACGGTACGCTCGTCAACCCAAGCGATCCGTCGCTTGATACCACGCTTCAGCGTCCTTCATCAATTAATGTAACTTATTTTAGCTTAACCTACATTATAAACTAAAAATTAGTAAATACTTATTGTAACTTGTTCCATACCGACATCTTCGACCTACGGCACATCAGAGGATACAATCGTACCACACATTATTGAAGGCTTTTTCTATGTTTAATAGTATGACAGCGGTGGCCTTACTTAAAGATTTGTTTCGCTCAATGGTGCCTTTGAGCCTGAGCAGCTGTAAAGTAGTGGAATGTTCGGACCTGTATCTGTTACGCAGTCGGATCAGAAAGAGTGTGTGGGGGTCAATATTCACAAATTCACCCCTGAACGTTTTCACCCTTATACAAGTATGCTCAGCGTCCCTGATCGCGCGCTCTATCGTCGAGATCGCGTTCTCGATTTCTACAACAGTTCTTACCTCCGTTGCTTCGATGTGTTCGTCAACAAGCCGACCGAAAGGCCGGTTGTTGTGGTAATCTTTTCGTTGACACAGGGGATGTCTGGTGACAGCAATGTTAAACTCTGTTACCACCGGGAAATGGTACGACGTCAGATCGTCAACTGTAACTGGTTTCGGGATCGCGGAGTTCGCCAAGAAGATTTCGAGGGTGCTTGTGCTGCCCCTCGACGAGATGAAAGTTGGTGATTCTGGAACCTCGACGGTGTAATGCCCCAGCTGTGCATCCTCGTAGAGCTTGTATTGCCGTGCATGTTGTTCCACAAATGATGACGAGCGTTCAAATCGCCTCCTAGTAGAGCAAATCAGCAAGCTGAATTTTCTTCGCCCTAACCGAGCGGGCATTCCAATTTGCGACGCGAAGCTTGCTACCCATAACGGATAGTAAGCTCCCACCGTAGAGTTGTTTGCTCCAACTTTGTGCGACATGCACCCAAGCGCTGGACCATTTCCGTTAGCAGCATTGCAGAATCGTGGAGGTTTTCAGTGTCGCCCGTGTTGCTGGGCTCTGTTGACGTTGTGGCGGTGCTGGTACCCGCCAACTTGGCAGCCATAGCATACTGAGAACCAGCTGCTACGGGTGCTGAAGAGGCTTTGCTTGGAGCCGCGTCGGAAGTGGCAGTGACATCGATTGCCCTGCGGCGGCAGCATTTTGAAGGATATGCTTGTGCTGGATGCGTTGAGGACATTCCGGATCGTTTGCTTTATGTGGCTGCCCACAGTTGGCATACTTAGGGGCGACGGATGCTTCAGCTTTACACTCAGAAGTATTGTGCTCTTCCAACACATGTGGCAATTTCTGGAGCCATGGCCAAATGCTTTTCACCGCAAACACTGCGTAAGGCGACGACGTCCACGAACACGGTAATCTTCCCTCCGTGCTCGACGCTGCTCGACCGTTGCTCGACGACTCGCACTGTTTTCAGGGTCGCAAGATTGCACGTTCCCTTTTTGAAGTGCACGATGTACAGGCACGAGCTGCCCTTTTTGCGCTTGAATGATAACCGGTCTAGCATCCATCGAAAGTTCCTACTGTGTTCTTACAAGTGTTGTGAAAGTGTCGAGCCAGGATAGTTTATCCTGTGTCTTTACCTGTCTTCGTCTACCCGTAGACGTAAACCGCGATGGACGTTTCGGTCGACCCGGCCCCTGGCCGTGGTCGTAAACGTCCAGAAGAAACATCGAGCGTGGCTGGTGCCACAAAAAAGAAGGCGTCTCAGCTGGTCGTCGTACCCCCGGCTGAGAACGCTTCCATTGAGGAACAGGTAGCTCCTACGGCGCGGAAGAAGAAAATCCCGCCCATCGTCGCGGACGACATCGCAGAGGAGGAGTTCCTCAACCTGACCTCCATGTTCACTGAAGACAAACTACACGCCTCATTCAATTTCCTGAAAGGAAATTACAGCAAGGTCACCTGTGCCACCTGCGGAGACTACGCCATC
>KI915069.1:715772-731859 GCA_000473445.2 Anopheles farauti
CCCGAAAGGCGCGACCACCTTCAAGGACGTTCAAGCCGTCAAACTACTGAACTCCATTGCAGTATCCTGGGAACGTTACCACCCCAGGCACGACCCAGCAGTTCAATGCAAGAACTGCTTCAGGTTCGGTCACGGACAGGCAAACTGCTCCATGAAGCCCCGCTGCGTCATGTGCGGTGGCACTCATCTTGTTCGGCAATGCTTCGTCGAGCTCGAAGGAAAGCGTCGGTGCGCCAACTGCGAAGGCAACCACAGCCCTTTCAACCTCAACTGCAAGACGCGCCCGGCGTATTTGCAGATTCGCGAGCAACAGGCATCTAAGATTAACCCGTAGTTCATCTCCGCCCCAGTCCCCGCAACTACAACATGGGTCAACAAGCTGCAATGGACTGCGCCTAATGCCTCGCAGCAACAATACCAAGTGCAGCAGCACCATCAGCAGCAGCAGCAAGATGAGGCGTCTCGAGCTGGCCCTGAATGCAACCCCTGTGCCTGCCAATGCTGTCTACGACACCAGGCAGCGACAGCCATCTCGAAGCAGCAGCCGATACAGCAGCAGCAGCCGACCCAGCATCAGCTACCGATCCAGCAGCAGCAGAATCAACAGAAGAACCAGCAGCAAACCCAGCCGGAACCAGGATGTCCCGAAGAAGCGATGGATGTCCAACCGCCATTGAAGAGTCGACAGCCTGCTCAAGACAAGCTGGACAGACTCCGTGCCTTGCTGGACGAAGAGACTCCAGACATCTCATCTGACATGGCGCTCTTCAGCGTCATCATCCGACTTTGGGGTCGTTTCCAAAGTATTGTCAAGCAATACCCCCGAGAGCAGCACATCCTACTGCTCGTCCAGCTGATCGTGAAAGCCCTTCCCAATGGGTATTAAAGCTGCAATTTGGAACGCCAGCTCCTTGCTTCGCAAGAAGCTAGAGCTATTAAACTTTCTACAAGATGAAGGCATCGACGTGCTCGCCATCACGGACACGCACCTCAAGCCGCATCAACCCTTCAGCCTCCCGAACCACAGCTTCATCCGACTAAACCAGCAAGAGTGTAGAAAGGGAGACATCGCCATAGCCGTCAGGAGCTTCAATAAGTTTCGCACACTCCCGCTTCCTGACACCCAGTTCATCGAAAGTGCTGGCATCGAAGTCTTCTCAGCGTTGGGAAATGGGAAGCCTCCCAGCTTGGCCTGTTTATTCTTTCGTACCCTTTCCACCCTACCATCTCCAACAGCAGAAGCAGCTCCACCCTGGACATCTTCCTATCCAACATGTTCGATCGGATCGACGTTCCAGAAACCATCATCGCCCTCTCCTCGGACCATTTCCCAATGATTCCGCAGGTCGACGACGAGGCTACACACTCCTGGCGACAGCGTAGAAATTACCGAAAGGCTGACTGGTGCAGATTTGAGTCCATAATGGATTCAATCGTCCCCACCGACGTCCCTCTCGACACCGGCTCCGACATCGACGCTGCCCTCGCAAACCTGGACATCAACATGAAGGAAGCCGAGTCACGCTCCGTACCTCTTGTGGAAGTCAGGAGTCACCTCGTCAGCATCGATTCGGAAACACAGCGGTTGATCTCCATCAAAAACTCCATGCACAGACGTTATCAACGGACCGGCAATAGGGCTTTCCACGATGCGTACCGCAACCTCGCAAAAATCATCACAAAACGGCTAGAAAAGCTACATAATCATAAATTTGCGAGAATAGTTCGTAGCTTTAAGAAGTGTTCACGACCCTTCTGGAGACTTACGAAAGTTCTCCGAAACCGTCCGAAACCGATACCACCATTGGTTCTCAATAGTGTTACTCATTTCACGCATGATGACAAAGCTCGTACCGTTGCTAAACAGTTCTCTCTTTCCCACAGAATTGGGGAAAGTTGTCGCAGTCCATACGAAGCCACTGTTGCTCGTTGTATGGACAATCTTGCCTTCTCCAGCATCCGCATCCCAGAAACGAATCTCTGCACGCCGGAAGAAGTCCAAAAAATAATTAAATTTACACCCAATTTCAAAGCTCCTGGATTTGACCAAATTTTCAACATAATGCTGAAAAACATTGGTCAAAGAGCCATAGCTTTGGTGGCCCAAATTTTCAACTCCTGCCTTCGGTTGGGATATTTTCCTCAACATTGGAAGTTGTCGAAAATCATTGCCATTCCCAAACCGGGAAAGGACCCTCGGTTAGCTACCAGCTACCGAAACATTGCTCTCCTCAGTGCCTTCAGCAAGATCTTTGAAAGATTAGTCTACATTCGCATGCAGGATTTCTGTGTTGACAACAATGTTCTAGCGGATGTGCAGTTTGGTTTCCGTAAAGGACACTCAACTGCTGATCGGCTTCAGCGCGTTGTCAACATTGTCAATTCTGGCAAACGCGCAGGAATGTCTTCCAAAATGGACATTGAGAAGGCATTCGACAAAGTCTGGCACAATGGCCTTGTTTTTAAGCTGGTGAGGCTTGACCTTCCAACCTACCTCACCAAAATAATTCAAAATTATCTACAGAATCGTCATTCTGTGGTATACCTGAATGGCGCAAAATCGGAACCATATCCGAATTGTGCTGGTGTTCCCCAAGGAAGTGTCCTAGGACCTCTCCTATACAACCTGTACACTTCGGATTTGCCCGATCTTGCACTCAACACCTTTTTATCCCTGTATGCTGATGATACAGCCATCATCTACAGCACTAAATTAGTGTCCCAACTCCACCTTGGCCTACAGCGTGCGCTTGATGTTTATGCCCATATCCAAGATTCTGGACTGGAAGATAAAAGTGAACGCTACCAAGACACAGGCGATAGTCTTTCCGTACAGAAGGAATTGCTTAATGAGCACAATACATCTTAGGACTTCTTCGGTCCGGATGCTATAGACTGTTGTCCCGTGGTCTCCTGTTGTCCGGTATCGGGGCGTCTACATTGACCGTAAACTGTCCTTTAAACCCCACGTCAATCACATTACCACAAAGACCTTCGGTCTCCTTATGACCCTATATCCACTCATACACCGCAAATCTAGTCTCTCCCTTGAGAACAAGATTATCATTTTCCGGCAGATTATTCTCCCGGCTTTGCTATATGGTTCGAACGTCTGGAGCAACTGCTCCAACTTCGACCTATCCAGGGTTCAAAAAATCCAAAACAAATTTGAAATGAAACTCGTATATTTCATTCTTTGGACATTTTCCACCGCCCAACTCCATACCAAAGCTGGTATCCCAATTATAAAAGATCAAATTGTCTTCGATGTAGTCAAACTCCGCAACTCATCTCAAAACTCCTCCTCCCTCATGATAAGAGAATCGTTCAGCCAAGACAATCAACCAACATAAAACTAGATCCCTTCTTGGTTCTTTTTCTCTTTTTTTGCCCCGCTTTCTATTTCCAGCTTTCATTCATTTATTTTCAGCCCTATTGTTTAGTTAGTATTAAGCTAGTGTTAAGTTGTTTGTTAGTCTGTAATCCATTAGATATTAAGATTTCAGCATAAGTAAACTTCCTTCTGTACGAAGGTTTAATCATAAGATTAAGCCTTCCATCTTTTATCTTATCAATAGGATCTAGACCTAACATATTAGCATTTTAAATTTTTTCTAACAGGCTCCTGCCAACACTTGGATTAAACACAAACATCAATATTGTTCTCAAAAAAAAATTTTTTTCGCTTCAGTCGCGTTGTTCATTTCGTGGTTAACGGACGCGTTTTCAGGAGTGAAAAGTGAAGTTGTACCTTGTGAAAGAGCATCTAGTAAAAGTGAGAGTGAGAGAGTGGGAGTGATTTTGTGAAGGAACCCTGGGCGGGGTAGAGTCTGTGTCGTGTTGTGAAGTGTTGTGCTGTGAAGTGTTGTAGTGAATTGTTCTGTGAAGTAGATTTTTTCAAAACCAAAGTTTTTTCTTGGGGTTCGACGGTTGTCGGGCCCACACCCACCCGAGAGGGATTTTCCCCCTCGGTACTAGTAGGGGAAGGAAACTTCCCCAATGGCTGGACAAAAATAATATTAGTGGGGAACTGAAGTTCCTAGTGCTCCAGGCAGAGGGTGATAGTGTTCTTCCGGGAAATCCCTTTATCATCGGAAAAACCATCAACAATGCAGTAGGTGAACCTCCGGTATCCGGCAACCTTATTGAAGGAGGTAAAAAATACCTTTTAAAAACCCGTTCCTCATCCCAATTCCTAAAATTACAAAAAATAACTAAACTAATTGACAACACCCCCATCTCGATCACTCCCCACCAAACCCTTAATTCAGTACTATGCGTGATTTACGCACCAGATTTAAAGGACGTAAGCGATGAAGTTCTTTTAGAAGAACTGAAATCGCAAAATGTGACAAGTGCCCGACGCTTCACGCGTCGAGTCAACAATGAAACCAAACCCACACACTCTTTCCTTTTGCGCGTGGAAGCAACTAAAATCCCTGACGTCCTTCGACTAGGCCCCCTCCAAGTTCATCCTAAACCCTACTACCCGAAACCCATGCTTTGCTACAACTGCGCGCACTTCGGTCACACGAAGCTACGCTGCAAGCAGGGGCAAATATGCTACAATTGTGGTGTACCTGCCCATGGCGAGTGTGCCGCCCCGGCAGTGTGCATGCGCTGCAAGGGTAACCACAACTCTTTGGATCGTAATTGCCCTAAATATAAACAGGAAGAGGCAATTATTAGATACAAAATAGATAATCAAGTCCCTTATCCTGAAGCTCGTAAAGCGATTCTTGAGATTCAATCCTGTCACGTGGGCTGTCATCACATCAAGTCACGTATCCCTCGTAGCTCTGCAAAATTAATTGAAATTTGTGTGTTATTTAATCTCTCCGTGTTTTATTTTTTTGTTTATCGTCTTTACTGTCTATTTTACCGTGTGTGTGTAGTAATTGTTCGGTTTTGTTCTGGGTTCTGTACGGTTTGTTATTGTGTTCATTGTTTTCTTTTTTTTATGCGATGGCGTCGGTATGCTTTGCCTGTGCTAAAGCCGCTTTAGTGGATGTTTGTTCCCGTCACACGTATGGAGCCTCGTCGGCGACCTTCTCCCCGTCAAGAGCATTCTATCCTTACGGCTTCGAACTCTCTCCTTTCCACAACCGCACACTGCTTCTCAGCCACACTCCCCCTCCTTCCTCCGGCATTGTGCTTAACTCCACTGCAATAAACCACAACACACCTCGCTCGCCCTTCCCTGCTCCTGCTCCGCCTAGCAAACGTCCGATAGTGTTGATGCCCAGTCCGCATCAGAAAACTTTGGACCAATTCTTTCGGACCTAGCGCGTCTACTAATGTAAACGCAGTTTACCAGAATGTGCGTGGTCTTCGGACGAAGCTCGACGATTTCCGCTCGGCTTTCTCTGCTTCCGATTATCACATATGTGTTCTGTCCGAAACTTGGCTAGATCCCTCCATCCCGTCCTCTCTCCTTTTCGATGACACATTCGTCACTTTTAGGTGCGACCGTAGTAACCTCAACAGTGATCGGTCCCGGGGTGGCGGTGTGCTAATCGCATGTTCCTGATCACTTGCTGCCTCTCCGGTCTCTTCCCCTTGCGTGTCGCTTGAGTCAGTGTGGGTGCGTATCAAGATTAGTAATGCGTACCTTTTCCTTGGTGCTTTCTACATCCCACCTCAGTGTAGCTCCTCACCCACGGTCGTTGTAGCTTTGCTTGATAGCATCGGCGTTGTTATGGAGTGCATGGGCTACCAGGACAAGCTTATCATCTTTGGCGACTTTAACATGCCTTCTATATCTTGAGATTCCGTATATTCTAATCCGACAAATTTTCTCCCATCTGGTTTTAGGCAGTGTAATACGGTGTTCATAGATGGACTAGATTTCTACAACCTTGTTCAACTTTCTGGAATTACGAATGCGCAGAGTCGACAACTGGACCTCATATTCGCCAATACTGTTGCAGCTATGGACTGTGGACCTGTTCAACGAGCACCTCTACCATTGGTCCCTGAAGATGCCTTCCATCCTGCCATCGCGTTGCACCTGCCCATTGCTATTACTATGATTCCAGTTCATCGTACCTTACGCACTATGACACCTCGAACGCTGAACTTCAGAAAGCTAGACAAAGCGAAATTTTCGCGGCTTATTACTCAGCACAACTGGAGCTTCCTAACCGCAGCTTTTACCATCGACGCGGCTGTTGTCGAGTCCTTTCCGTAAGCCACCTCTTAAACTTGTCTGGTCTGACGGTCACCTCAGTGTTCTTAAATCCGACTTCAAACTTGCGTGCCGTGCGTATCGTAGACACCGTTCCCCTTACCACCTGCAGCTACTAAAATACGCGGGATCCGCCTATCGCAGGTATAATCGGTTCCGTCTTCGCTGTTACAGCGCGCGCATCCAATCCAATCTCCACTCCAATCCTAGACACTTTTGGCATTACGCCAATAGTCGTCGCGGCTTCTCCAGTATCCCATCGACAATGTCTCTGAACAACCATACTGTCTCCTCTCCTTTGGCGATTAGTAATTTGTTTGCGCAACACTTTAAAGGACTCTTCGTCCATCCGGCCCGCTCCACCGCGTCACTTACTTCCGGACTTGCAGATGTCCATTGTGATGTTTTTAACATTCACTCCATTAGCATTGATGAAACGTCGGTACTCACTGCTCTCTGCAAGCTAAAGCGTTCCTTTTCTCCCGTCCTAGACGGCATACATTCTTCTGTGCTTAAGGATGCTAGAGAGGCTTTGGCCCCTCTATTGAAATGCCTTTTCAATAGATCCCTATCCTCCGGCTTTTTTCCTTCTCTCTGGAAGCAGGTCTGGCTGATCCCCATTCACAAGAGTGGGTGCCGTACTTCTCCCATTCACTACCGAGGCATCTCCGTCCTGTGTGCTGTGTCAAAAGCCCTCGAAGCCATAATCCATTCTGTAATCCTTCCCTTAGTCCGTCTAGCTATCCCATCGTGCCAGCATGGTTTGATGTCTAAACGTTCTACCCCGTCGAATCTCATGTCGTTGATGCTTGTTCTGTTCCCACATTTAGTTGCTGGCAGACAGATCGACGTCAGCTACACAGATTTTAAAGCCGCGGTCGATTGATTGTCGCATAAATTGCTGATGGCTAAGCTTGAACGTATGGGCATCGGGGGTCCTCTTCTTCTCTGGTTCCGCTGCTTCTTAGAAGGCCGCTTAGACAGAGCAAGGACTGAGGGGGTTCTCTCCAATGCTTTCATCGGTAAATCTGGGGTCCCTCAGGGTAGCGTCCTTAGTCCCTTACTGTTCTCCCTTTTCATCTCAGACTGCGTCAGTGCTCTCCCTACCGGTGGTTGCCTGTTGTATGCTGACGATGTGAAGTTTTATCTTCCTATATCCTCGCCTAGTGATTCCCACACCCTTCAAAGTCACGCCAACACTTTTGTAGAGTGGTATTCTTCTAACGGACTCATTCTTTGCATTGCTAAATGTTGCATCGTCTCGTTTTACCGCTCTGCGGAAAAACAGACTTTCAACTATCACCTGCTTGGTTCTCCTCTGCCGCGAGTCTCCTTGATCAAGGACCTTGGGGTGTGGCTTGATGACAAGTTGTCATTTGAGCATCACCTCAATTCGGTCTTAGAACGGCCCAATAATATGTTAGGTCTGATTCTACGTATGGCGTCGGATATCCGTGATCCACTGTGTTTAGTGGCGCTATATCGTGCGTGGGTAAGTCCTATGACAAAACCTGGCGACACACCATTTTCCAACAGTTAGCTAACTGAAGCTTCGATGGATTTCTCGTGAATTCAACGAAAGCTTCGTCGCAAACCGGACGTTTAAAGTCCTAATAGGTTCCCAGACCTTCAGCTTATACCAGCTAGAGAATGGCATCCCAGAAGGTGCCATTCTCTCTCCAACACTCTTCCTTATCAGCCTTGAATCCCTTTTTTTATCTATTCCCACCGACATGCACTGTTTTATCTACGCAGACGACATCACCCTTATTTCAACATCGCAAAATGCATTAGAATTCCGTAAAATGCTCCAAAAGGGAGTTGACAAGATCCGTCAATGGTCCCGATGGACAGGATATGAAATTTCCCACTCGAAATGTAAAATCCTCCAAAAACTTTCCTCCTTGTAAAAAAATGTTCAACCATTACTCTAGACCTATAGTCTACGGCAAAAACAGGATACTCGACGTAAAAATTGGAACCATCCTTGGTATAACCTTTGACAAAAACCTCTCCTTCCGTCCCCACTCCACACGGGTTTCAAAAGATACCAAAAACCGCCTTAATTTATTCAGGATGCTGGGTACCGGTAGGCATCGAGCATTCCGCATCACCTTACTCAGAATCCTCAATAGCTGGCTTGTTCCCAAACTCCTTTATGGCATTGAAATAGTTTCACGTGAAAAAGATTTTTTCCAGCAGAAAATAGCTCCACTCTACCACACAGCAATCCGACATGCAACTGGCGCTTTTGTCACAAGTCCGATTCTATCGCTACTGTGCGAAAGCGGCATACTGCCACTGCAACACGTCATCACAAATCATTTCGTAGCTAACGCCTGCAGACTACTAGAAAAAGGAATCACCGATAATCCATTCATCAGCAGAGCTAGCACCGAACTCAACATTCTTACGAACCAGCAACTTCCTGAAATCACCTAACTCATCCGTCTGGGTGGTCGCCCCTGGGATCACCAACCTCCCAAAATAGACTGGTTTTTCAAACATAATCTTCGCGCTGGTGGCAATAGCCAACGAGCAAACCAACTATTCTCTTTTCTCCTCAACAGTAAATACCAACACCACAACCACATCTACATCGACGGATCGGTCCTCAACCAATCTGCCGACTTCGGAATCCACTCTTCAATCCACAATAGCGCCATAAAACTCCCAGCCTACACATCCATCTTCACTGCCGAAGCCACCGCTATGATCATCGCATCCAACGAGGGTCTTCGCAGTGACATGCCCAATGTCATTTTCACCGACAGTGTCAGCGTTCTATCCGCGATAGAACACGGCACAACCAGAGACCCAAACATTCAACTTCTAAATCAAATACCCTCATCACCAGAAGTCATCTTTTGCTGGATCCCTGGTCACTCGGAGATTCGCGGAAATGACAAAGCAGACCTTTTAGCCAACAAAGGTCGCCAAAAACCAACGCAATCGTTCAATCCGATCCCCCGCGGGACGCTGTCCGTTGGTGTAATCAGATCATCTCCGACAGCTGGAACCGCTCCTGGAACCAAGAACATCATCTCATCCTACGTCGCATCAAGCACACGACAGAACCCTGGCATGACACGCAATCCAGCAGAGATCAGAGAATCCTCTCTAGACTCTCGCATCGGTCACACCAAACTCACCCACAGCTACCTCGTAGATAAATCCAGCCCACCACTATGCAACTCCCGTGGTGTTACCAACACGGTACACCACATCTTGACAGATTACTTTGGTTTCGACCAACAAAGATCAATCTGCCAACTAGATACCGACATAGCAGCAATACTAGCGCCCAACACCACCAGCCAAAAGAAACTCCTCCAATTCTTAAAAGTATCCAGTCTATATAACCTCATCTAACCTTAACCACCCCAAATCTTCAACGGACTCAGCCCGGGATAAGGCTTCCGGACTGAGTGGAAATACCCCATGACTAAACCATTCTTTTCTTTTTTCTTTCTATTGCACCACTTCATCAACAAAAAAGAGGCAAAAGAATCCACATGGCTCAAAGTCTCTATAAGCCATTCAAATAACAACAACAACAACGGTCGACCCGGCCCTTCGCCGTGATCGTAAACGTCCAATTCAATCAACGAGCATGGCAGGTGCCACTAAAAAGAAAGCACCTCCTCAATTAGTCATCGTACCGGCTGAGAATGCTTTCAACGAGGATCAGGTAGCTCCTACAGCGCGGAAGTAGAAAATCCTGCCCATCGTCGCGTACGACATCGCAGAGGAGGAGCTCCTCAACCTGACCTCCATGGGCACTGAAGGCAAACTACATGCCTCATTTAATGTCCTGAAAGGAAGATTCGCGAGGAACAGGCATCGTAGATGAACCTCAAGATCATCCCCGCCCCTGTCCCCGCAACCTCAGCATGGGTCAACAAACTACAATCTCTACTATGACTAATACCTCGCAGCAACAACGCCAAGTGCAGCAGCACCATCAGCGGCAAGATGAGGCATGCAACCCCTGTCCCTGCCAATGCTGTCTACGTCACCAGGCAGCGACAGTCATCCCGAAGCTGCAGCCGATACAGCAGCAGCAGCCGACCCAGCATCAGCAACCGGTCCAGCAGCAGCAGATCCAACAGAAGGCGTCCAAACAGAAACAGCAGCAGCAGATCCAACAGAAGGCGTCCCAGCAGAAACAGCAGCAGCATCAGCATCCGATTCAGCAGAAGGCGTCCCAGCAGCAGCAGTAGCAGATCCAGGTAAAGCAGAAGCAGCAGACGTCCCAGCAGCAAAGCAACAGCCACATCAGCAGCAGAAGCAGCAGAAGCAGCAGCAGCAAACCCAGCCGGAACCAGGATGTCCCGAAGAAGCGATGGACGTACAACCGCCATTGAAGAGTCGGCAGTCTACGCAAGACAAGCTGGACAGACTCCTTGCCTCTCTGGACAAAGAGACTTCAGACATCTTATCCGACATGGCGCTCTTCAGCGTCATCATCCGGCTTTGGGATCGGTTCCAGCGGATTGTTAAGCAATACCCCCGAGAACAGCTGTGGAATGGTATTTGTCATTTGTTTTAATGTGCCATTTAAAACGTCTGACCAGTTGAATCATCCAAGTCGAAATCAATATCATTCGTGCTGTGTGCTTGGTGTGCAGCCTGCTCTCGTTATCACTCGTTAAACTAACCTGTGTTTGAAGCACACCAAGAAGAAGAATCCCGTTATCTCGTCCTCCGCTTTACGAAAAAAAAAATGCAAAGGGACGCGCCCCAATCAGCAGTAGTTAACAACCTAACGTGTATATGGTTTGGTTGCAATAATGCAGGAATTTCATGAACAAGCAGACAAAAATTATTCCTAACGCAGTCAAAGCAAAGACAGAAAATCTCCAAGAAAGCTGCCGACAAACGTGAAAACAAAAAAGAAGACTTTAAACTCGTGTTAAACAAAATGGAAACACCAAAGGTGGACATCAAATTAGGCACTAGCTTACTGTCTCAGTTTGATGGAAATTTTGAGGGCCTAGACTCGTTCATTGACTCAGTTAATCTGTTCGTCCTTTGCACGAACGAAAATTTTGAAGAACAGGAGCAACACAAAAAGGATGCTGATAATAACTTGGTCCACAAATTTGTCATGTCCAGAGTAACAGGTAAAGCAAGGATGGCGGCTTCTCATACAAAAAATGTAGAGGAACTCATTAAAGCTATTAAAACGAAATGCTCCTCAACAGAAAGTACGGATTCACTAATAGGAAAATTAAGATCAATTAAGCAAACCGACGACCTTAATGAATTTTGTGATGAAGTGGATAAAATTACCATGCGTCTAAAAAATGCTTACTTAAGCGAAGGTATTTCTGAAACAACAGCACATAAAATGGCGACGAAAAGTGGTGTCACTGCGCTTTCACAAGGAATACGCGAAAGAGAAAGCAGGATTATACTGAAAGCAGGATCCTTCGTTAGTTTAGATGAAGCAATACGAAAACTAAATGAACTAAACATACATAATCATGCGGTGAATATGCCAGAAACTTCGAGCGCACAAGTATTTTACGCAAATCACAGCACAGTGTACAAAAGGAATTTCCGCTCACGAGGAAGCGCTTACAATCGTGGATATTTTAATAGTTTTAGAAGAAGAGGAGCGTAATAAACGAGACCATTTTCTCGAAGAGGATACAATAATAATCGCAATGGGTTTGGAGAAAACGTACGAAAATATCACCTGGAAACAAATAACTATTCGGAAAATGAAGCAAACGAAGAAAAGCAGTCGAATTTTTTTTAGAGGTTTCTAAAAACCCTACACCATAAATAAGTCTACAGGAAACTACGCGTATTTAAAAACAGGGTTACTAATGAAAATTTAACGTTCATGATAGACTGTGGATCAGATATTTCAATGATTCATTACGTATAATACAAGCGATATTTTTTAATGAATGGAATTGGCAAGGGTCCAGTAGGCACATTGGGTACAACTAATTCACATATCGAAATTGAAAATCATAAAATATCTCAAAAATTTCACATAGTATATGATGACTTTCCGATACTAACGAACGGTATATTGGGTAGAGATTTCCTTGCATCGCAAAAATGTAATATAGATTATGATATGTGGCTACTAAACGTTAAGATTAATTATAATATTTTAAACATTTCAATAATACGTAAAACTTCATTGCCAAACAACGTCATACGTGCAAGATGCGAAATACTTACTAAATTAAACATTAGCAACATTAGACAAGATAGTTTAGTGATATCAGAAGAAATTTGTCCAGGAGTTTTCTGCGCTAATTCTATTATAAGCAAAACGAATTGTTATATTAGAATCATAAACACCAACACCGAAGATGCAATAATACCATCTATGTATAGTCCCAAAATCGAGCCTTTAAAAGATTACTACATTTATAAACTATCGGAACAAAAGCAAACATCAAACGATAGACTATTGCATTTAAAAACACAGATGCGAATTACAAATGAAGATCCGGAAGTAAGAGCTGCTATACAGGAATTTTGCTCGGAGTTCAACGACACTTTTCACTTTAAAAAGAGATTTTCTAACAGAGAATAATTTCTACAAGCAAAATATCGAATTGAATACAAAAAAAACTACATACATAAAGAACTATAGAATAACACAAACACAAAAAGCTGAAATTTATTAGCAGATAAAAAAATGTTTAAAGAAGGCATAATTAAAAATTCAACATCTCCTTTCAACTCTCCTATCCTTCTGGTACCAAAAAAAGACTGTTTTCCATGAGAACAATAAATGGCGATTAGTTGTAGATTTTTGCGAACTGAATAAGAATGTAACCCCAGATAAATTCCCACTGCCTAGGATCGACGAAATGTTGGACCAATTAGGACGAGCAAAACACTTTTCAACACGTGGTTTAATGTCCGAGATTCACCAGATTGAGTTAAAAAAGAAATATACTGCCTTTTCAAGCGATACAGGGCAGTACGAATTCAATCGTCTACCTTTTGGCATAAACATCAGTCGTAATTCTTCAAAGGATGATGTCAATAGCATTAAGTGGATTACCTCCACAAATATAATTTGAAATTAAATCCTAGCAAATGCATGTTTTTTTAAAACGAAATTACCTTCCTAGGACATCACATTCAACTAGATAAAACAAAGTATTCAGTTATTTGAAAATATCCAATTCCTTCAAACGCTAATGAATTAAGACGATTTGTAGCATTTTGCAACTACTATCGCAGATTCATTCGAAATTTTAAAAGTATTGCTATTCCTTTCAACAAATTGCTCCGCAAAAATGTAAATTTTCAATGGAACCAAGAATGCCAAAACTCGTTGGAAAAATTATAGTTGGAATTGCTATCACGTCATATTTTACAATATCCAGATCCAGATCCAGAGAATAATGACGTTGAACTACTCATACAGTTTGCAAGTAAAGCATTTACTAAAGGAGAAGCAAACAAATCAACCATAGAACAAGAAATCACTGCCATCCATTGGGCAGTTAACCACTTTAGACCTTACTTGCATGGAAACATATTTGTAATTCGTACTGATCACAGCCCACTTATTTATTTTTTTTTCTCTAAAAATCCATCATCTAAGTAAACTAGAATGCGCTGGGATCTTGAAGAGTGTAACTTTACTGTAGAACATATCAAAGTGTAAAACAAACGTTCTTTCAGATGCTCTTAAGAGAATTAGAATATCAAACGAGTCCCTGAAAAATGTGTACCCTATTACCAGAGCCATGAACAAAAATCAAAATACTAGACTAACTGAGCAGCAAACAAAAGGAAAAATGCAAGATAACACACAAATTTATGAAGTGTTGAATAGTTGTGAAGCATTCGATCTACCAAAATTGGCTTTTACCCATTATCACCCATTGTCTACGACAAAAAGTTTCAAGGAGATTGACAAAAACAGATAATCTCGTAGTAAACCGAAACAGGCAATCGAGCTCTAAGGAGCCTAGCCACATTAATCTTCAACAAACCAGTACGGGTAGAATCATCTTGGAATCAATTATTTATTTAAAAAAATCAAATCATTATAACAATGGCAAGATATGAAGAAAACCATAACCGAGTATGTCAATTCATGCACCTTATGCAAAACGAATAAGCATTTTTCACCACTCAAAGTTAAATCAGTAGTTACAACAACACCATCTACACTTTTCAACGTAGTTTCAATAGACACGGTAGGGCCATTCGTTTTAACCTAACAATGAAATAGATACGCAGTCACACAACAATGTGATCTGTAAAAATATGTTACAGCTACTCCAGTGCCAGATAAATCATCAAAAACGATAGCCAAAGCGGTTCTAAAAAAAATATCCTCGTATTTGGGGCAATGAAACAAATAAAAACTGATCAGGGAACTGAATATAAAAGTGTATTCGAACAAGTCTGTAAACTGCTTCAAATAAAGCATAAACACTCCACACCGTACCACCCTCAAACCATAGGTGCTCTCGAACAAAATCACAAAATGTTGAACGAATATCTGCGAATATTCAACAATACAAGAAAGGACGACTTTCAACTTTCAATGGTTGCCATTTTACTGTTTTGCTTGTAACACAACTCCAAATTTGCAACACGGTTATACTCCTTTCGAACTTGATTTCGGATGGAAAAACGAAACATTTGAAATATGCAAAACCAAAAAAATTGGAACCTGTTGACAATATAGACACATATGGAAAAGAAAGAACTCAAACAATCTTGGCTTAAAATGGCACACCAAAACGTTTTAGAAACGCTTTCTATAGAAAAACGCAATTCTTAATAACAACAATAATGCTTAAAATTTGGCGATTGGGGATCAAATATATTTAGACGAGAAAATAGGACGAAGCTGGATCCAACCTTCAGTGGGCCTTTTACCGTAGAAAAAATTAATGTACCAAACGTAGTTATCCGGATAGATAAAACTACAAAAGAAGTGTATTTATCAAAATTAAGTAAATAAGAGATAAACTTCACTAACAATAAACTCTTCGAAAAGGGGGTAGGTGTGGAATGGTATTTTCAATCGTTGTTAGGTAGCTTAAGATTAGTATATAAGTATGTGTAAGAATAGTGTGTAAGTATATTTTACTGTGTATTAGTAACTTAGCGTGATCGAGAATGAAGCATTCGTGAACTGGACCTCGATGCAAACACTACACACCACATCCTACTGCTCGTCCAGCTGATCGTGGAAGCCCTTCCCAATGCATCCCGGTATGTCAGCTTTTTGTTCCGCATTTTAAAAACATAAAACCAACACCGACTCCCTACCTCTCCAAATCCCCGACAATAATCACCAACCATACAACAAACCATTCACCCTAGACGAACTTTCCTGGGCACTAAAGAAATGCAAAGGAAAGTCAGCTGGTCCCGACAACATCGGTTACCCTCTCCTACAACACCTACCCCTAAATGGCAAACTCCACCTCCTTAGAATATACAACAACATTTGGTCCACAAGTAACATTCCACAACACTGGAAACACAGCTACACAATTCCTATTCCAAAGCCAGGCAAACCACAGCACGACCTTAACAGTTTCCGTCCAATCTCCCTGCTGAACTGCATTGCGAAGATACTGGAACGAATGGTTAACCGACGGTTGATCCAAGAACTGGAAGACTGGAGCCTCATTAGTCCCAGCCAGCACGCGTTCAGGAGCGGGCTTGGCACGGAAACTTACTTCGCTACTCTGGAAGAACATCTAAGCAGAGTAAATAAAGATGGCCACCACATCGAC
The DNA here is from genome assembly GCA_000473445.2 of Anopheles farauti. Classification (NCBI taxonomy): domain Eukaryota; kingdom Metazoa; phylum Arthropoda; class Insecta; order Diptera; family Culicidae; genus Anopheles; species Anopheles farauti. The sequence goes on from KI915069.1 coordinate 731,712, forward strand.
ATTGGAATAGTCGACCTAGACAAAGCGTTCGACAGGACATGGCGTCATGCTGTTCTAGAGCAAATGGTAAGTTGGGGGATTGGGGGAAGACTAACCATGTTTCTCCGATCTTTTCTTACCAACAGGACGTTCCAAGTCTTAAACGGTT
>KI915070.1:21415-40545 GCA_000473445.2 Anopheles farauti
TATTCGAAGCGACGGTGCTTCAGGTGCCTCGAGCGAGGCCGCACGGCGGCGGAGTGTCGAGGAGTCGACCGCTCAAACATCTGTATACGTTACGGAGGAGAAGGACATCGCGCGGCCCAGTGCCCCGCCCAGGTGAAGTACCTCGTGTGTGGCGGGCCGCATCGTATCGCGGCTCGCGAGGGCCGGCGTCTCCCCTCCCGACGTTGATGGAAGCCCTCCAAATCAACGTCAACAGGAGTGGGAGCGCTGCTCAAGATCTGGCGCTCCACACGATGAGAGCAGAGAAAGTCGACGTCCTGCTGCTCTCAGAGGTGGCCTTCGTCCTCGAGAACAACGGGAACTGGGTGGTGGATTGTGGCAAGAAAGTAGCCATAGTGACGAGCGGAGTCCGATACCCGATCCAGCGCATCCACAGCGTGAACCAGCCGGGAGTGGTGGCAGCGGACGTAGACGGCGTAACCTTTATCAGCTGCTACGCGTCTCCGAGCCTCGGGGTTCCGCAGTTCATCGAGTTCCTTGAGCGGATTGACCTGGTAGCCCAAGGCCTCACGCGCATCGTTCTTGCCGGCGACTTCAATGCCTGGCACGGCGCGTGGGGCAGTCACAGGGTCAATGCGAAAGGAGAGGAACTGCTATATCTCATCATGGAGCTGGGTTTCGAGGTTCTTAACATCGGGAACGCGAATACCTTCACGGGTAACGGGGTCGCTCTTCCGAGCATCGTAGACGAGTCGTTCGCGAGCACAGCGATCAGCCGCCAGGACCTGGTAGGAGACTTCAGTTGGCAATGGCGCCCGCTGTCGAGTTACTCCTACAGCGACCATCGCTACGTGCGCTACAGTGTGGACGACACTCCGGCCGACCTCGGAACCCGTGATGTACAACGACGACGCGGAAGACAACCTGCAGTTCGGGCAGCGAGCAGGCGATGGCAAACGCGCCAGTTCCACGAGGAAGCATTTATCCACGTGCTCAATAGGATGAACTTCGAGGAACAGGCAGCGGACCCGGACGCGATGGTAGCCACACTGACGCACGCATACGGGAAGGTGATGTATCCAGTACTTCCCCGACTGGACCACAGCGGCCGGCCAGCGTACTGGTGGACGCCGGAGATAGGTGAGCTCCGCGAGACGTGCCAGACTATCCAGCAGTGGATGGAAGCAGCAAGAGACCCGCGGGAATGCCAAGAGGCTGCGAGCACACTTCGCCAGGCGCGGCTGTTGCTGAAGTGGTGCAAGTCCCGTCAACACGAGGAGTTCCTGTGGCGGCTGGAAGAGGACGACTCCGGACATTGGTGGAAGGAGCAACTAGGGTGTCTCCGGGGCAGCCGGACGGCACAGGAGCGGGATCCTGCGGAACTGCGGTGCATTGTGGATGCGCTGTTGCCGTCCCGCTTCCCTGTCGAATGGACTGAACGAGGCGCTACTGCGACCGGTCGACGAGGAAGAACTCCTTGCCATCGCCAGGGAGCTCAACCCCCGGAAGGCACCCGGATTTGACGGTACTGATCTCGGCGACACTCCAAGCGAAGGGTGTTCCCGTGGCATTGCGCCGCATCCTGCGGGAATACTTTCGCGACCGGCGGATGACCTACGACACGAACGCGACACGACACGAAGTCGTAGGATTCGCGGACGACCTGGCAGTCCTGGCCAGAGGTACAACGCCTACGGCAACAGCGGAGACAGCGGAAGCAGCGGTAACCATCGTAGCTGAATGGCTGGAGCGTCATCATCTCCAGCTGGCGCCACAGAAGACGGAAGCGGTGATGATTTCGAGCCTGCGACAGGGACACCCGGAGGTGCCGATCAACATCGGAGGCATCAGGATCGATTCCAAGAGGTCGATACGCTACCTTGGGGTATGTTTCGAGCGGACGACATCTTTCCACGGAGCATCCGACGCCTTGCAATGCAGCGAGTGTACCGGCAATGCGCCCGCGACGGGCTCGGTTACCTATGCAAGGTTTCCTCCTCGAAACGAAAAAAAAAAATCAAACGACTTAGCTAGCAGAGTGTCGGACAACTCAATTACCACCAGTCGTGCATGATACGGGAAAATTTTTACCATCTGCGAAGCAGTATGGAACGAAAAATACCCGAGTGCCGGTCTCCCCAACAGATTTCGATATGTGCGCATGGTGATCCACACATCAATACCATCATACATCACACCGTACAAGGTGAAACGACGCTAACAACTTACCGTGGACAGATTAAAACTTGCTGATGCTGTGCAGTAGAAATCACTTTGGCATGAGTTGCGCTATAGTTTCCAAATTAAAGGCACAAAAAGAAAGTGCCAACGATTGGCTGAACAAATCGTACGTCAATTCAGTAAAACCTACCAGTAACAAGCCCCAGCCAATGATATTTGTGATAACGGGGAAAAATACGCATCAAATTTAAATACACCCGGCACGTCTAAAGCAACGAACGATACCACCATACGATCGCATCTACACTGAGACTAAATAAAACAGGAGAGAAGAAAAAAACTATCGAGAAGACGCAAGCGTCGTCAGCTGCCAAGACACCGCACCGGAGATCTAAGGTGAGTGAAAGTGATCCAATTTCAGTGGACAAACTCTTCGCTCGCGTTCAACAAAGCGAAATCTAAGGTGAGTGAAAGTGATCCAATCTCAGTGGACAAACTCATCGCTCGCGTTCAACAAAGCGGAATAGCGATAGTGTGGCGTTTGCCAAACCAAAACGAGGGAGACCTCGAAAAGTAAGAAGTACAGGATATACTTCTTCTGATACTTCTGATTACAATATTGGCAACCAGCTTACGTAAAACACTACATATCAAACTCCATATAAAAAAAAATCTCAAAGCTTATCTACACACAACAAACATACAAAGCGTACCTATAAGCGATCAAAGAGGCTATATTATTCCTTTTACAACACCACTTAAAATATCTAACAACACTTAAAGAAGGCAAAAATTATAGTCACTTAGAAAACACCTTTTCACTGATGAAAATCATACAGTCTGCTTAAATCTGCAGTGAAATAACAAAATTCCAAATAGAAAACAACAATACTTTGCAAAGCCAACATGACACTCAAAAATCATTCATTCAAGTTAGTAATTCAAAATATGAACTGTATGGTGGAGAAAAGCACTGCAGAAATCTATTAAGCCTTAAAACAATCAAATAAAAATCGTGGTCCAGGTGTTCATAGTTACTGAAAGAGTGCTATGAACATACTGTTGGAAATCATCATAGGGAATTAAGTTTAAGTAATTCTTAGTGAGTAGAATGAGCTACATGAATTAAGCTAGGATGAATTATACAAATGAATTATAATGAATGAACTCTAGTTGTAAGGATAAACAAAGACAGTCGAATAAACACCACCGTGCAAACAAGACGCGAATCTTCACACATCAAATATCACACGAATTAACGAACGTACACAACCGGTAAAATTTGTACATTTTGGTCCTTCGGACCGGATAGTGTTTTCGTGATTCGTGAATTTGTGCTACTAGTGAATTAAGGCACTACGTGACCTATATTCAACATAATTTGTGCAAATCATCCAAACGATTGTGCTAGACTTACGGCCTAACGAAGGTGCAATCGTCGTCGCTCCGCTATTGAGGGCACGAACTTAGAGTACGTTATTGCTCTACGCTATTGAAAGATTCACGACTCCGCCGTGAATCTGGTTAACATATCCGTGTTCATACGATTAGTGGTGTGTGAATGTATGTGCGTGTGTGCCAATCCTTGGCTTAAGATTGTTCAACTAAGCGATCTTGAAAATGGTACAGTACTACAAACAATCGTGTGATCAAGTTTGCTCCAGGAATTTCGTGTGATTTTAGTGTATACGATGCGGCACTACCTTTCGATTACACTTCGTTAACGGTCGAGAACTATGCCGTAACGTGGACTATGCCGCTGAAACGGTACGACAACAAACGAATGTTGTGCCGAGAATATTACCGAAGACTGCACTTCCTTCCATCGGTGGATGGAAACAACGTGGAAGACCTATCAACAATTGTAGACGAATTCATCAGACACGTCAATGGTTTGAGGAAATTGGAGCAACCCGTAGACTCCTGGGACATACCGTTGACCAACCTACTTCTACTGAAACTGGACTCCGAAACCTTACTGGCTTGGGAACGACATTCGTCAACGTCATGTCAAGATAAGTATTCGGAACTAATCAGTTTTTTACAGGAGAGAATACGTATTCTACGTTCCACCCTCAATCTGACGCGGACCAAGGAGACGAATTTGGCTACGGTGGCCGGGGCAAATTACAAGCAATGTGCTTCAGCTAAGGGAACTACAGCATCCTCATCATATCGTCGGGCGACTGCCCATGTGATCACAATTCGAGAAAGGACAGCTACACCAACTTCAACTGCAAGTGTATTGGGTTGCTCGGACCGACAACCACTGCGCACATGTCCGGTCTTCGACAGAAAGTTGGTGCAGGATCGTCGAGACGTGGTATCAAAACATCGTTTGTGTTTCAACTGTCTGGTACCGGACCATCAATCGCGTGTATCTAAATCCAAGTATTCGTGTCGGTTCTGCAGTGAACGTCACCATAATCTCCTACATTCGTTTCCGGATTCTAAACCTTCTTCTGCTGCACAACCATATCCATCGAAGGTAACAATGTCAGCACAGATCGATAAGCAACGAGGAAGTGAAATCGTTCTATTGGAGACGGCAATGATCAACGTTGTGGACGACTATGCTCAATGCATTAAGACAAGAACGTTGCTAGATTCGGGTTCAACGTCAAACTTCATCACAGAATCGTTGGCGAAACGGCTGCAAACGCCGCTAAACCGAGTTAATATTGTTATAAGTGGCATCGGACAATCAATGCAAGAAGTGAAAAATTCGATAATGATCACCATTTAGTCCAACAATTGTGAATTCAAAACTAAAATGAAATTCTTCATTTTAAGGTCACCAACGACAGACATTCCATCCGCTCCACTGGATGTTTCATCATGGCAGGTTCCTAACGTCAACTTAGCAGACCCAAATTACCATACTCCTGGCCAGATCGATGTGATAATTGGTGGGGAGGCCTTTTGAGAACTGCACACTTGTCAAAAACGGGCGCTTGGTCCAGGCAAGCCATGGCTAATAGAAACACAATGTGGTTGGGTAGTTGGTGGAACTACCACATATAGTAAAGTGCCATCTAAAAAATTTACTATAGCGAATGCCTCCGTTATATCTGATTCTATGTGCTGGAGACATGTGCCTGGAAAGGACAATCCGGCTGACGATATCTCATGTGGGTTAGCAGCGAGCGATCTCATCAATCGTCAAAGATGGTGGCATGGGCCTCATTGGTTGATGCAAGACGAAAGTAATTGGCCAAACCACACTCCGACGATGAATACAAATGATGTAATAATATCGGAAGAAGAACGGAAGGTCATACATAATCTCACATTCACGCATTTTTATCTGCTCTTCGTCGCTTTGTCTCTCGCAGAGGAATGATCAAGGAGTTGTATTCAGACAACGCCACAACATTTAAGGTTACTGCAAACGATTTACATGGTATCTACCAAATGCTGAAGCAGAACGAAGAAGATCGAAAGTCGATCTTTGACTGGTGTACTGACAACGGATTGACCTGGCATTTTATACCTCCACGAGCTCCACACTTCGGAGACCTTCGGGAAGCTGCAGTCAAATCAACCAAACATCACTTACTGCGCTCCATCGGAACCACTAGCTTCCGTTCGAAAATATGTTCACATTGTTAACTCAGATCGAAGCTTGTTTGAACTCACGACCATTGATCCCTATATCAGAAGATCCATGTGATCTTGAGGTCCTGACGCCAGGACATTTTCTTATCAGTATGCATATGCAAGTAGTTCCAGGCAGCAACTATAGTACAATTCCATCAAATCGTCTAAAGGAATATCAATTAGTACAAAAGCACCTTCAGTGCATTTTGCAGAGGTGGCAAAGAGAGTATGTTCAGCAATTACAAGCGCGAACCAGGTTCAATAAGAATTCTTCTGTAGAACTAATGGAAAATCAATTAGTCCTTATAAAGGAAGATAATGTACATCCCACTGTGTGGCCAAAAGGGCGTATTATAAAACTCTATCCTGGTAAGGACAGTGTCATTCATGTTGTTACATTACGAACTGGTTCAGAAAAGTATATCGTGCGACCAACCGCACGATTAGTCCTATTACCCGATTCCAATACGTTAGATAATTAAAAGAATTACATTCTTTTGGTGACCGGAATGTTGGAATTCATTATAGGGAATTAAGTTTAAGTAATCCTTAGTAGGTAGATGTAGAGTAATCCTTAGTGAACTACATGAATTAAGCAAGGATGATTTATACGAATGAATTATAATGAATGAACTCTAGTTGTAAGGATAAACAAAGACAGTGAATAAACACCACCGTGCAAATAAGACGCGAATCTTCACATATCAAATATCACGCAAATTAACGAACGTACTCAACCCGTAAAATTTCTAAACATACTTTTGAAATAATTCACAAAGAATTAAACCTCATAATGAATGACATATTACACAGACCAATGCCAAACAAGTTAACTGAAGGAATAATAGTAATAACCAATAAAAAAAAACAGGACCAAAATGATGTAGACTCTTTTCGACCTGTTTCTCTACTAAATACAGACTTTAAACTTTACCAACGTATCATCAAATGTAGAATGAGAAACATAATAGAGACATACAAATTAATACCTTCCAGTCGAAAGTTTTGCAACGATGGAAGGAATATTTTTCCAGCAACTCTGTAAAAGACAAAATTATGGAAGTCAAGGAAAACACAAAACAGGAAAATTTTCGTTTTGTCAAAAGCATTTGATAGAGTAAACCACAATTTCATAAATAACACAATGGACAAATTTGGTTTCAACCCTGAAACATTCGTAAAATCAATGCATCAGCTACCTCTAGATTGTTTATCAATGGCATAATATCAGATTTGAAATCAATTAGCTGCCGGCAAGTTGACTCTCTTGCAATGCTTTTAATTGACATCTATACATGTTAATAATATTATTAACGGTGGCGTCGGTTTCGGCAGTGACAGAATAGATTACACAGCTGACCGAGAGAGGTCGTAAGCATCAGGACTACTAAAGCATTGTGAGAAGTGCCAGAAGTGCGTAAACAGACGGAGTATCAACACTGAATTTGTAACACGGTTGACAAAATTAACAAAGAAAGTGTTTATGAAAAGTTTTCAAACGCCAAATATTCTCTTTCGCACGATAAAGCTGTTGCTGTTAATCTCCTTTACTCTACCAAATTGAAAATATTTGTAAAAGTCCTCACAATTTAGAAAATGCATTTGCCGATGATATTTCAATTGTAGTACAACAGAAAGTGTCAATTGGTGTATATACAACAGAAAGAATTAAAGAAGAATTCACTGCCTTCAGTAAACTATCCAGTATAAAGTTAAATTGAAATAAATCTCAAGCTGGATGTTGATTTAATTTCAAAGCAACACCAAATAAAAATAACATGGCTGCATACCACTAAAAAAGTTAAATTGTCAGGCATAATTTTCACAAAATCTTTGAGACTAACCATGAAACTAAATTGGGACGTAACAACCCACAATTTGCACATATTGTTTGGCAACATAAAAGCAAAGATTTAAACTTGAATCAGAAAGCAATATAGAGCAACACATATTTGACATGTAAGCTCTGGTTTGTAGGTTCAGTTCTCTCAATTTGTTCGTTCCATCTAGCCAAAATTTTGAGAATGATGAGTTCATGCACTCAAAACAGAACTAAAAATAAGTTTAGATTAATTAACACTTCGTAAAGCCCAAGGGAGCTTAAATCTTTTAAATCCCAGATTAAAATTAAATACATTGCTAATAAATAGGCACTGTATAGAAAAAGAATAGATGCCCTACGCAAAATAGAATTTTGAAAATACATGTAATCTTCCAAACTTACAAAATATCAATCCCTGCCTCAAAATGATATTCAATCATGAATGGAATATTGTCAGTAATCCAAACTGCGTAATTAATCAATAGATTGTCGAAGAGTAAAACCTCTATTTCGTATGATGCAACTACTATTCTGGAACTATTAAACCCAGCATTAAGCAAATTCAATCTAATGCAAAAAAAATACGAAAATATTTATAAGATACGTGGACATTGAAACGTCAGGAAGCACAGTGTTATGCATGAATTTAGACACACTTTCTATGTATTTAGCATAATAGAAGTGTATAAGAATGTTGAATAAATAATTGTTACTGTTTCAAATATACCTAGTCAGATTGTAAAATGGATAGCTGAATTCTTAAGAAACAGAATCAACAACTGTAGAAATGCAACAACAAAATAGTCAAAAAATTAGTGACAGATGGATTACCTCAAGGAGAGGTACTATCACTTACACTTTTCTATATTTACACGAAAGGAATACATAACTTTCGTGTCTTTGTTGATAAGTTAACACAGATTATTTATTTAATCTTAAGTATACATTAACGAGAGAAACAGACGCCACTTTTGAGCAAGCTGCATACTCCTATACTTCCTTGGCTGGCCTCTCATTAGAATGAGGCACTCATTAGTGAGAGCCTTCACAGGTGGGATACAGCAGCGCGAAATCTGCGAAGGTATATAGAGACTAAATATTTTAAAAATGCTGTATAAACGGTATAAACAAAATTCAAGCGCTATGTAAAGGAAGAATCCTATACAGAGGCACTATGAGAAGTATTCTTGAGAAAGGAGCATCGTATACAGGAAATAGTAGCATAATAGAACAACAAAAATAAATACAATAACAAACACAGCACTCGGAAAAATAGATTCTAAGACTACACCAATAAACTCATTACACGCCACAAATGAAGTGAAGAACTCCTATAAACATCAGGCGTAAATATGTAGCAAGCAAAGAAATCATTAATTCACATATATACTGCCCAATAATAAGAAAGCCATTCACTGAGTCAAACCTATCCAAGAAAAAACACATAAAACCGACTTATCAAGATACTTTGTACAACGAACATGAAAAAAACTAATGAAGAAAATAGCATGAGCTAAAACAAATTATATCAAGGGATACATCACAACCAATACAGTGATTGAAAAATAAATAGAAAAGAAACAAAGTAGAAGTTCCACAAATACAAAACATATTGTTCTGGAACATATAGGAGAAAAAATAAAAGCTGATCTTTCATATATGCAGATCAAACATGGTAAAGCAGGCATCGGAAAAAACGAAAAAAAACAGATCCATCCATCTAGAGAGAAAAACAGAACTATCGTTTAAAAAATGAAATCATCAATCACTACAGTAGAATTAATCACAGTACAAAAAGGCTTAAAAATGGCATATCAGTTAGGAATTGAAAACCCTAACAAATTCACGGACAGTTTATCATGTTACGATATCCTAAATAACGCAAAATATGATGATCTCATAAACATTGTAATATACGACATAATAAACATATGATGTAAAATAAATGCAGCAATCAACTGGATAGCATCACACGTGGATATACATACAAATGAAATAGCCGGCAAGATGACAAAACAAGGCACAGATTCAAATGAAATACTTGACTATAATATAAGAACCACAGATATATACATGGAAATTTAAAATAACATGGACAGAAAAATGGTACGAAACAAAATGCCAAATAAATAGGATGAAACTTCACGATTTTTTCCAAAATTTGAAAAAAAAAACGAATGGAAGAAAAACATCCCAAAACTGACCACAAAAGAAATAAAAACAACAAATATAATTTCTTGGCTTGTTATATGCCAAGCACATCACTTCAGTCAGACGCGCGTAGGCATACTACGGAATAATTTTCATGTTTTTTTAAACAAACAGATCACTTCGTTTAATTTCGTTTGTACTGCCTCGTCCATTTAGATACCTTTAGATTTAGAAAATCGTTGGCGACAATCTGTTTGTGGATTTTCTCAATTAACTCTTCCGTATTTTCCCAAGTGGCGACGAAACCAAGACGATGACGATACCTTTCCTCCTTGTCCTCAGTGACTACTCCTCAGAGTTGTCTTGCTCTATCACTTGGGTGGTCACCATCGAGAATCCTCCATAGCTCTGCTAGCCATCGTCGTCGGTGGTTTCCTAGATATGTCAGAAGCTCATCCGACGGTTGCTGTTGCTGAACTGAACTAAATGAAGATCCTCTTTTGATAGATTTAGATAAGATTAATAACAACTAAATACAAGAAAGCAAAACTAACATCTTCCGTTAGCTTTGAGATTTGAATACGAACTCCTTAACTGGTACGCGAGAAGTTGCGCTATACGCTCCTCGCCGGATGGTGGTGTTTTGCCTAACTACCGTCAATACTGGAAAGTGACCGGAGTTAAACTCATCTATTGTGACGGGCTTGGAGACCACTATGTTGGACAGGAACACGTCGATAGTGGATGGGTTGCCTCTGTTCGGTATATGGCTTGGTTTATCTGGATACTGCACAACAAAGTTTCCGAGTTCTAGGATGTCTGCCAGTATGTCGCCGTTTGTATTGCAGCAGAAGTTTCCCCATAGGTGGTGTTGAACATTAAGGTCGCCTCCTATGAGCAAATGATCCGGATTTCGGGTAATGGTGGCCTATGTCACGACGAAGCAACTCTGATTGAGAGCCGTGGCATTGTCGCGGACAGTAGACTGCTGCAAGGTGTAAAATCCCACTAGTGATTTGGAATTTAACTCCTATTGCTTCGATAACGGTGGTGTTGTAGTGATGGTGTACAGTGTGCCGAATACTGCGGCGTATGCCAATAGCTACACCCCCAACTCGCTTGTTAGAGCGGTCCAGTCGGTGTATCCAGTAATTTTGGAGGTAGAATCCCAGCTCAGGTTTAAGTTGGGTTTCTGAGATCAGTACAGCAAATATGTCAAATCGTTCTGAGGTCTGAAACGGGATTGGATTGGCTCTTACGGACCTTGAATTCCATGTGAAGACTCGAAGTACTCGGTCTCCCATGGATGCTCAACAGTTCTCAGATAACGGTGATTTGCTTAAACCTATTTTTGCAAAGCCAACGCTTTGCTACATCGCTCAAGGTCCCCTCTCGATAGATCCCACGCACGCATCGACCGATGACCATTACCTGTCATCGGTGAGTTTCTTCAGAAATCTATCGAGAGTAGGTTGGACCATAACAATTAGAATACGCGGTTTGGCTTGCTGGTATGATGTTATTTTAATTCCTATAAGATGAGGGTATCTCTCCTGCGTCTACGGGTATCTCTCCTTTTGCGTTTAGCGTCTTTGTACTTAGAGCAAGGTTTTTCACAGTTCGCACGTTCGATATTTCGTATTTCTTTTCCATTTGCATTCCCGAGATCTGTAGTTTCCACTCTCTTGGAACCATTTTCTGAGTGGGTCACAATTTTTTCATTTCGAATTGTGATGTCTGTATTCAATTCCTTTATACCATAAGCTCTCCCAGTAGCTACCCAATTGACAATTTGACAGCTCCTCACTAAGGCGAGCACATTGACAACTGCATGTTTCCATACTGAGACGATGACGTCGGTCGCCCTCTGCATAGTGAGTGAGAATTATTTCTCTCATCACCGTGGTGAGCGGTGTATATTTGTATGGTGAGAAGACAGCCGAGCGTTGAATGTTCTTATGAGACGATCTTGCTGACCCTCGCTCATAAAATGAGGCGCGGTTGCTATCGTAGTGAGCACGGATTATGGATCGGCATCCGAGCTAAAGAACATAGTAATAGGTGATTGGCTGCATTTAATAGATTTAGGTATTGTTAGAATTAATGGGAATTACATCGATAACTACTAAGAATTCAACCATAGGCATAAACATCCTTGACGTCAACTGCTAGAAATAGATAGCTACACGAATTTTGAATTGTACTCGAATTAACTATTGAATAAACAGTTAATTCGCAAACAGAAAGGCGCGAAAGATAGTTCGTGAATTCGAAACTCCAATATCACAAGAACATTTCGTGAATACTTTTTCACAGGTATAGTTAATAAGTTACTGCTAGGATGGGTACAAGGTGCACTTTGTCCATTTAAAAAATGGTCATCAGATGATAGAAAAGAAATTTCAGAAGAATTAGTAGCCATAGAACTTCCTTCGGAAATCCATACAAAGTTTAGATTTCTAGATAGTTTAAGCTATTGGAAAGGTTCAGAGTTTGCTAGTTTCTTACACTACGGTGGAATAGTAATTTTGCAAGATAGAATAAGTAAACTAGCGTACGATCATTTTAAATTATTGTATGTAACTACAACATTATTGTCGTCTTTAACGTTTAAGGATCATTGGCAGTATGCAGGGATATTATTGCGAAGGAGTTGAGGATTATATTCGTTGAGGATTATAAGGTAGTGTACCATCGATTACATCTAGTCAATGATGTACATTTGTTTATTCATTTGAGCGAAGAGGTAAGCAAATTTGGTCCTTTAAACACTTTTTCAGCGTATCCGTTCGAAAACAAGCTTCAGCATATTAAACATAGTTACGTACGATGTGGCTATCAACGTTTACATCAGGCTATAGGTAAAATTGTATAATTAAGAGATATAGAAGTAGCAAATAATGATGAAAGTATATAGTACCCCATCGTTATTTTTAAAAAAATGAGGTTATATTACATGATAGGCAAAGGTTTATGCTAAGGAATCAATTTAAGAATGGCTGGTTTCTAACCAACAATAATATTATAGTTAAGTATGTAAAAGCTAGCGAGGTATCAGGATCCGTTATTGTTTATGGTTATCCTTTGGTCAGGCATTTTCAAACTTTTAGAAATCATTCTGCCTCTGATTTAATTTGTTATTATTTAGGGTATGAAACGGATATTTCATCAACCATTAGAAAAATGAGTATTAACGAAATTAAACGCAAAATGGTAGCCATTAAGATGAAACGGAACAAAGAGGAAGGAGCACTGTATTTTACTCCTTTAGTTCATACACTTATGTGATATAGTAAATTTTAATTACGGTGAATAGGTCAGTAGGGTAATTAGGTTAAGTAGATTAATATTTGCATGTAAGTGTAATTTGTAAGTGTAAATAAAACATAGGCTGCAAAAATGGTATGATAATAATATATAAACACACAATAATTCCATATAAATATATATTTAAACTGTTATAATACTATATATATTTCGTTATTCGTTGATTTCTTTCGTAGTTTGAAGAACAGAGACTGCGCTTAACCCTTTTAGGTTTACACGATCTTTCGCATATTGCAATTTCAGCTTGAAAAAGTTTTCCACTTCTTTTTCAGTTACATTTACGTGATTGTTGCTGCCTATAAATCGGAAAAGTTCCAATACATTTTTAACACCGAGAAAGAAATTTTTGGAATGCATGACAGACCACCTTTCCAACTGCAAGCTGCAAACAACGTGGGTTCAAAAATTAGGTCTCGTGCTTCGTGCATTCTAGTTTTTGGATCTCCTTTCGTTAAATTTTCATTTAACCACACGCATATTTCTTCTTTGTATTCTTTTTTTTCTAACTCTGCGTTAAAATTATCTAAATCTTCCTTCGCTGACAGTATCTTAAAATTTTCGGGAGGATTTCTTATTTTGGCTTTTCCTACACGTTGCTTATTTTTTCTACAAATACGTGTAATTGCTTTTCTTTAATTTATATCTCTCTCAATATCGTATATCAAGTTTTTTGAATTTGTTGCAAAATAGCAATAATACTTTATTCCGTATCTTGTTTTTTTTTCATTTTGATTATTTTCGTAGAGAATGGATGATGGATTTTCTTCGTCGTCATTATCGATTTCCTTGCATAGTATCATTTCATCAATAAAATCTTCCATATATGGCGAATTCACGTATTTCTCTTCTTGTTGGGATTGTCGGGGTGTGCGGACGCATTTGAATGTTGCTTTGTTTGTTTCGGAGACAGCTCACTGCAAATGCTACTTTTGTACCGTTGTTAACCACCTACCTTCCAAGTCCTGGGATTGTCTACCAGTAGCCGTATCGGTCCCCCAATAATGTACTCACGTATCAAATCCACAAACTAAGCCGCAGAAAAAAGAGGTAAGTCTTTAAATACTCTCCGAATAACATTAACCACCATATCTGATTCTCCATATACTTACTGCCATACGTTATCTCTCCCGTGCCTTACAGTAGCCCAACAAAACAAGTACGTATCGACTCATCGTATGACTAACGATACACGCGCATACCCATACACACGTTCAAAGGAAAAATACTACAGAGAGTGAGCAAAATATATATATTTTTTTCGTGAGTCGCTCTCTCAACGGTTTTAAAACACTTTTTGTACTCACTCGTATTCGTCTCACTTTCCATATCTCACTGCTCATCCGCTAGCACGTCACTCAAATGTCAGTTGGGTAGTATATTGTTCACCTCTAGCGAGAAATCTACGATTGTATAGAAGCGTTCTAAATTTTGTTTTGGTAGATTTTGTGCCCGATGTTGCGTGTGAAATCGATGTTACCGAACTTTAAAAGCAGACCGGACACTATTTAGTCGGTATTCGAAGGGTGAAGAAGTAGAATTACCACCGACTTATATACCGCCCCTTTCAAACACTTTCTTAGCCGCATCATGTTTTCTGCATCTGAAAGGCCGCAAATCTCGGCAGTTTCATAGTAACTTGCAACGAATAGAGGCCAGTCCTCAGCATTCCCACTAAACTCTTGGAGCTCTTTCGGTACAGATTGCCTTGCTGCTATTTGCGATGCATTCAGCGAACGGTTAGTTATAGGCACATACAGCGTAGAAAACGAATCTTGCTGGTGGAAGGTTTGCCTCTTCGAAAATTTTCGATTCACCTAGAAATGGTCCAAGGGACATACTTCATAATGATTTATGGTGGCATGGGCCACAGTGGTTAAAACAGTCCAAGGAGTTTTGGCCACGAACTTCAGCATCGGCCACGGATGGTGAAACCGCAAGTTGTGAGAGAAAACCAGAGACAGTAGGTGTGGTTGTTAAACAAGAGCCTCATAAACTATTCTTGGTGTATTCATCATACACCAAACTGCGACGAGTAGTAGCAGTATGGATGAGGTATTTCAGGAAGTGCCAGAAAAAATCCGCAGAAGGTGTTTGGCTGTCAATTGTCGATTTGAGGCAGGCCGATAAAGCTCTATGTCGGTTGGCAAAAAGAGATGTGTTCCAAGCAGAGATCGAGGATCTCAAAAGAGGAAAAAGAGTTTCTAACACATCAATTATGAAGTGGTTGAGTCCCATACTTCATTACGATGGTGTTATTCGGGTTGGAGGCCGTTTAGAAAATTCAAAGCTGCAGTATGAAGAAAAACATCCTATCATCATTCATAGTAGCCACCCGCTAGCACGCTTACTTACAGAACACTACCATCAAATACTCCTGCATGCTGGGCCCCACCTCATGAACTGCATAGTAAGAAACAAATATTGGATAGTAGGAGGAAGACAAATCACTAAACAGGTGTTCCGTAACTGTGTCAAATGTTTAAGAAGCAAGCCAAGACCTTTAGAACAGCCCATGGCAGATTTACCAGCGGAGAGAGTGAATCAAGCTAGATCATTCAGCATTACCGGGGTAGATTACTGTGGTCCAATTTATGTGAAGGGGACACACAGAAGAGCAATTCCTAAAAAGGCATTTGTGGCAATATTTGTTTGTTTTGTTACGCGTGCTGTCCACTTAGCATTAGTTTCGGATATGACAACATCAGCATTCTTGGCAGCATTGAAACGATTCGTAGGGCGTAGAGGTCTGATGCGTGAACTCCATTCGGATAATGGAACTAACTTTAAGGGCGCAGCTCACGAATTGCATATGATTTACAAATTATTACACTCAGATGAGTATCAAAGAACGATCAATGTTTGGTGTACCGAAAATGAGATTAAATGGAAATTCATCCCTCCCCGAGCTCCACACTTCGGTGGATTGTGGGAATCAGCAGTGCGATCATTTAAACATCACTTGATAAGAGTCATGGGAGAGTCTTCCATGACATACGAAGATTTGTCAACGTTATTGACAGAAATTGAGGCATGCTTAAATTCCCGTCCACTAACAGAAATGACAGATGATTCATTATCGTATGAAGCTCTTACACCAGGACATTTTCTAGTAGAATCTAATTTGCGAACGTTACCCCAGAACGATGTCATAGAAATACCAGAAAATCGTCTCAAACACTGGCATATCGTACAAAATAGGATTCAGGAATTTTGGAAAAGGTGGAACATAGAATGTTTGCAGCAGCTACAAGGTAGAAGAAAATGGGTAAAGAACGCTACAGAAATTTCACCAGGCATGTTAGTCATAATAAAGGAAGATAACGTTAGTCCCACACGTTGGCCTATGGGTCGAATATTAAAAACTCATCCAGGCAAGGACGGAGTGGTACGCGTAGTAACACTTCGTACCTCAAATCATAAGGAGATAGTAAGACCAGTAGCAAGAATATGTATATTGCCAGATAGTAAGAAATATTCAATAGAGTAAGTTAGTTAAGATATTAGAATTGTTCGCCTATTGAATTATTACACATGATTGAATTCATAGTCATTTCCGTATGTAGTTATCTAGAATAGAATTAACTAATTTAGATATGTGCATGAAGAACTCGTATATTTTTAATTAGTTAGCATCCAGAATTCTATAATTAAAATACAATGAATTGCATTTTGGTGGCCGGAATGACAAATGCAAAATGAATGCAGGAATAGCTAAGATGTTAAGATGAATTATTTGGAACAATGAATAGATCTTTGCAATTCAACAAGGTTTGACGCAAAAGACCGTTCACTTTCACTTGCGCGCGACCGACATGCCATTTCCACTGTTGGAGCTCTTGCACGATGGCGCCCTTGCTACAATGGGGTTGACCCTTACACAACGATCGAGAGTTCAAGAAACAGATGTAGAAAGAACATCGGACTGCTACAAAGCGAAACTCGCAGCCGAAGAAGCCATCGTCATCGGACACCCGGATCATTAGCCAACGTGAGGGATAACGAAGTTACCCTGCACGCCTGTAGGCACCGTGAAGGCGAATGCACCTCCAAAATCCCCGGAGGTGCACATCCCCTCATCGGAGGATGAGGAGGAAGACAAAATGGACAACATGTTGTTGGCAATGAAGGCGGTACCGGCTCACGAGGCAAAGTCAATGGAGTCAGTCAGCTAGCCTGCAGTGGTGGTGGAGCTCCTTAAGCCAAGCACGACACGGGGTATAGAACAACCAAAACAGCAAGAGGAAGCGGCCGCGTCCATCGCAGACAACCAAGCGAAGACACCTGCTAACGGAGACACCACACTCGAGGAAGCCGTGGCTCAACGGGTCGCGGGTCCTAGAGGAGCAGCATGAGAAGTTCCACCAGGAAAACTTCAAACTGCAGCAAAAACTTGCCATATACAGGGCTGACACAAAAGAACTGGCCAAGCTGCAGGCCTCTTTCATGTCGGAGGCAGCCAAGCCACGCAGCAAAAGGGGGAAACGGACCTTAGAGCAGCAAAAAACAAAACGTCGCAGAGATCTGCACGGCCGCAAGCAGCAGGAACAGCAGCAGCGCCAGAAGCGCCGGCTGAAAGACGCACTTACGACTCAGTGTACCGCAAGGTACAAGCCGGGCTGAACGGTTCACAGGAGTCCCAATTCGTCATGATGGGTCACCGCATCCAGGAGCTGAAGCTGCTGCTGCCGCTGACGCTGAAGGCCGATTTGATGATGGAGCGAATCCAGCAGCCGGCGTCATCACGGAGATGGCTGAGCTGCTGGTCAGCCCCATCAACCCGACGGTTGAGCGCGAGGAGCTCCGGTAGTCGCTCCAGGACAAGCTCAGCCTGAAGAACGCATCGGTAATACACATTTGCCAAAGGCTTGAAGAGGGCTCGGGTGAGGCTCTCAGTGAAGAAAGCAACACACCTTGCTGCTGGACTCCGGGGCTTGGAGGACATTCTCTGTCTGCATGCACATCCTCCGCTAAATGTGCCAAATGCGGTGTCCCGCACCGCATTTGCGAAATCGCTTGTGGCCGCACCTCGTTACAGAGGCGGGTGTAAGCCCAGCTACGGATGCATCGGTGGTGGAGAACATGCTCAGAACCTGGCGATGCAGGCACTTCGCGAGCACGGCGCCGACGTGCTCCTGCCTTCTGACATCTACCGTCCGCTAGTAAACAACGACAACTGGGATTTTGTCGCAGCCAAAATTGTAACAGTTTTTGCAACTGGTCAACACCCAATACAGCGGGTATGGACCAGCGCAATACCAGGCATGGTCGCTGTCCACATCGGGGGCACGACATTCATCAGCTGCTACGCTCCACCATCGCCGAGGCGGAGCGAGCGGCGGATGCTGCACTGCTGGCGGAGATGCTCAGGTCTGGGGAACCTCGACGGAGACCGGCAAGACCTCGGACGGAGGCTCGGGCACCGCAGGGATCGTCCTCGCAGGCACCACAGCAGGGGGATGCGGCCGTTCAACTCAACGGTCGACGGCGCCGAGGCGACCCTCCATCGGCGGAGGATCTTTTGGTAGACTCGAGCGTCCTCCTCGAGCAGGCGGCAGATCGGTATCAGCCCGGCAAGCAACGTTGACGCCTTGTAGCTGATCGTCCTGAAGGAGCGGGACACTCGTATCGCCATCCGGCGCTGTACCCTCTCTAGCAGCCGGCGACACTCTCCGCGTTCCACGGCCTCCACCCACACTGGCGCCGCGTATCGCACCACGGATTCGGCTAAGGCCGCAAGCAATCGGGACCTTGAAGTACGTGATCAAGCATGATTTGGCATCAGCTGGGTGGCTACTTTGACCAGGCGTTCTGCTTTCTCCGTGATGCGCTGGACGTGCGGCAGCCAGGAAAGGTGGTCGTGTAGTTAGACTCCAAGATGGCGAATGGACCTCGACGTCTTCACGATCACCCCGTCAATGGTGATGGAGACCTCTGGTGCACGCTTGAGGCTGGAGATGAGCGTCATCTCCGTCTTCGCCAGTGCCAGCTCCAGGTGGTGTTCCCGCATCCATTCGCTGATGATCCGCGTCGCCTCCTCCGCTGCGGTTGCAGCTGCAGCCGGTGTTGTCGC
>KI915070.1:64922-75674 GCA_000473445.2 Anopheles farauti
TGGTGTCGGGTCAATAAGGCATCACTATCGCACGAAGTGCACCGGTGTGTAGATCGCACATTGGTTAAAGACGCATGCAGCTCCTACTTGAGCTACTCATCCACTTGAAGCTTTATACCCTAACGGGTCACCCGAGTGGATAGAGTTCGTTTGCGCGTGGAGGTTTTAGTGAGTAAGAATCTCACATAACCCGGGTACCTATGCAAGGTTTCCTCCTCGATACCAAAAAAAAAAGCTCCACTGGTGGTCACCAGAGCTGCACCATCACCGCGAGCAATACCGCGAGACGTTGTCAAACTTGCTGACGACTACCGACCACCAGCAGAGCAGCTATGCCGCAACCGAACATCGAGAGGCAAAGCACGCCCTGCACAGAGCCATCCTGGCCGGAAAGAAGACATCCCTGGACGAACTCATCAGCTCGACTCAGGACAACGAGTTCGGGGCGCTCTTAGAAACACCGTGGACCGTATGCCAACCATCTCAGAACAGCATCCGACCATCTTAGAAACACCATGTACCATATTCTGACCATCTCAGAATAGCGCCCATCCTGCGACTCGTCAGAACGGCCGAACTGATAAGCATAGCGGACAATATGGTGGGCCGGAAAGCACCAGGGTTCGACGGCCTGCCGAAAGCAATTAAAACAGCTATAAAGTGGAGGCAGCCGTAAGCGTTCCGGAGGAACAACCTAGAATGCTTGGACAACGAACAACGTCGAAAGTAAACAAGACGAAATAATTTGAACAATAGTCTGCTGAGCTGATTGGATTGTTGCTGTACCTGATATACCTTCTGTAAAAACTTTTTTTTTCATCTCAGTACACATTGAGGCTGTATAAATTACACGTTTTCTCCACCCAAAGTTTTTTAAAGTAAGCAAGGAGAATGCATTTCACATTCTTTAACTGCGGATTAAACGAGGTGGGTGCGCTATGAATGGCACACTCTTTCTGTGTGTTTTTTTATGTGTACATTTGTTTATGTGCAATTTCGAGTCGACAATTTTGACAAGGTTTTTTGTGACCACATTTTTTAAATTAATTTCTTTCTTTTCCATTGTTTTTGGCATGCAGATAGATGTCAACATGCAATCGATGCAAATAGAAAATGAATTGTACGAGCGATTAATCAAGATCGGCCCCGGATCATTCGGGCAGGTTTTTTCGTGCCATTAGCGCACGAACACGTCGAGCAGTGGCAGTGAAAAGATCAACTGCCACCGATCAATAGCTAAAAATGGAATCCGAGGTGTACCGGCAGCTGAACGGAACCCGTGGCTTTCCACGAGTTTTCGGTTTCGCTGAGCAGGGTGGACATGCCTATATACCGATCCATGGGCATTGAATGCATCGGCATAGCACCTTTTGAACGAACATGGGCGACCACTGTCGTTCAAAACGGTATCGATGCTGGCAGGGCTACATCCACCTGGACGTTAAGCTGGAAAACGTGGTGATGGGCACGGGAACCGCCAAGGGAACGGTAGATCTGATATATAGATCTGGCCCGAAGATACCTGTACCGGAGATCGGAACGTCACGTGAGGGAGCAGACTGGCGATAGGGCTGGTGGCACTTTGCGATATGTGTCGTCGCACATAATGCGAGGCACAACGCCTAGCCGGCGAGATGATTTCATTTCGCTCGGATATGTGATTATGTTCTTGCTGCGTAGTGCCAATTACAGCGCGGTGCGACAATTGTTGGAGAGTGGTTTGCACAGGAAAGGGCTGCGGAACGATTTCTACTTCAACTGGAGCTAAGGTACGCACTGATTTAGTGAATATTATTTATTTACATTGCTAAGAAATATATTCTTATCTTTCATGCGTGTTTTTTGACAATGGGGGAGGAGGAGGGGGGGATCTTGTTAGATGGTAACCATCGCTAGGGGCCGACGCCAGATTTTTACCTGCGTAAACATCCCCTTCGACAAGTATTATGGATGCCACCACCCCCGGAATTACCTGACGGTATTACGCCACGGCGGGGTTCTGCATTGGGCTTATTAACACACTACACATTTTGTTCGTTCGACAGTCTTTCGCGTACGCTGACAACACTGCACCGCACAAATACTGAAGTACATGCAGGAACAACAACTCGATAACGATCACTAACGCTCACTAACACTGCGCATATTTTTCAAGTACGACCATGGAGTTGATCGTACTTCCATCGCTGGAAAAGTCTCTAAATGATCCGCCGCATAACGATGGCTGCTATTTCCCAAACTACATATCTCTTCATCATCAGATGCACCAGGTTGGATCTGTTCACTTTCTTTCCGCACATTCTGCGAAGCTGCTGGTTTTCTTCGACGGCTCTTGGACAGTGGAACAAGACATGTTCTACTGTTTCGTCATCTTTATCGCAAGCTGCACTTCGCGGCGAAGATGCCAACTTGATGCAGGTAGCTCCTGAAGCATCCATGACTAGAAAGGATCTGGGTGACATAGAAGTCTAGGTCACCATGCGTCCCGGTCTGGATCCAACGGTTACCAGTCAGGATCCAACTCTGTAGTGCTGAAGGCAAGACTAAGCCGCGGGGGGTCATTAGCCGGGAGAAGGTTTTCAATGATGCTCTAAAGCTTGGTGGGACATCGCTCGAAAGGTTCATAGCGCACTTTCGCTTCTGCATCTCCTTTCTGTAGCCAAAGCCCCAAGGCTACTGAGCGATTTCAGCACAGAGTTTGAAGAAATGCCGCCTTTTGCTGCTCTTGATTCCCCTTATTAGGTCGGATCGCATCGAAATATAGGCAGCTCTCGTCAACGCCCAGGCCAGGGGCGGGATACACCACCGCCGCAAAACCGCCGGAGCCTCAACAAACGAATAGGTCGAAGACCAGCAAAGTACTCTATTTTTTTTAGAAGCGACTAGTGTTTCGGTTGGCGTGCTACTTTTTGATGCTAGAGCTTTATCCGCCCTCTCAGCTCTCAGCTTCCAGAAGAGCAGCTCCCGCTCCACACTTCTGAGGTCGGATAAGCCAGAGAGCCATCGTTACCGGGGTTGCACGTTATTCCGATCCTTTGTAAATAAGTGCAGCTCCTTAGCTATTGCAACTGCGTCTTGCAGCTTGCCAAAGCTCTGCTCCACGGTTTCAATCACTTCTATTGAAGCAGCTTCTTCGGGGCGCGAAGTTGCCTCCTCTGCTGGTTGCAAGCAGCCATTTTCCTCGTCTGGCGTAGCCGCAACTTTACTAGCATCTGCTGGGGGTGTTCTCGTGGTTTTGGAGCTTCGACCGAAGAAGGCGCTGATGTCCTTCAAGGTGGCGCCGAACGAGGAGTTATTTTCCTCGTTACCGCTCATCGCTGACGACGCGCCCAAACTCTATCATGGGGCGAGAGCCCACACTGGCACTTGTATGTCCACTGGCACTTGTGACTACAGAGTAGATCCCAGGAGAACTGGAGCAAGTGCTGTGAACATGCCACCCGCATCACTTCGTCCCTCCAACACCAGTGGGACGACGAGTGAGCGCAGCAGACAGCCCTTCTGATGGATCCGGCGAGGACAACAGGAGCAGCGAAGATCAGAAATCAGGCGCCAACGAGCGAATCGGTGAAACACGGCCGTGTGTGTTTCAACACGAAGGCGGCGCCTCAACCTACGGGACTACTTCCGGGACCGCGAGATGTCCTACGACACCAACACGGGCCCTGTGACGCACCGAGCGACGGCAGGAGTTCGCCAGGAGTCTATCTGGGGTCCCACACTGTGGAACGTTCTGTACGACGGCATGGCATGGAAGGAGCTAACATCATCATCGGTTTCGCTAGCGAGAGGAGTAACACCAGAGGCGGCGGCAGCAGTGGACGAGGCGGCAGTAGCAGCAGGCAGCGAGTGGATGACACCACCACACAGTAGTGGCTATTGAAAAAAACAGAGATGGTGAAGACGGTCTCCAGCCTGCGCCAAGGACACCCACAGATTCCGGTCAGCATCGGCGGGATCGAATGCCGCTCAAAGCAGGCAATCCGCTACCTGCTCTTGTGGGGTGATGCTCCATGATCACTTGTCATGGGCCTAGAACATGATGACGCTGTTTGCATCAGTCATGCGGAATCATGCGGGGCCCAAGATTCCCAAGAGCACTTTATACGTACCCTTTATCAGACTAAACAGCTTTAATTACCATTATGAAAATGTTAGAATCTTAGATATTTATAATCGTCTGTTATTAATACAGAAATGCAATGTTCATTTGAGATACGTAAGCCCAACAAGTGTTTTGTATGGTCATGTACTTTAACATTTGACTGTACAGGCTGTTTTTCGATGTTTTCTAGGCATACTTAGCTATTTTCGTGATATACTTACCTGTTTTTTGTGTCACCGCATTGATTTTGCAGGCATTGTCTCTCTCTTTTTGGCTCAACAACCGTCAAGTCGTGCTACATTTTATATATACAGGCAATATGCTTCCAAAAATGTTGAATAAATTTATAATGTGTCTAACTTTCAAATATTGAAGGTCTTGGCAAGAACAATGAAATTAATAACCGTCTGGTTGACGCTGTGATTTCTCTGGTTGGAACACCAGCCAGTTGCCGTTGTTCTCCGGAACGAAGGCCATCTCGGAGAGCAATAACACATCGACCACTCCTTCTTCTTCTTCTTCTTATTGGCGTAACGACCAAAGTCATGGCTGCCGTTTTACCGGCTTTCTAGACTGATTTTTTACCACCATAGCTGGTTAGTCACTCCTCGTTAGGAGGAGACGGTCCGAAAGGGACCATAGTACCGGTCCTGTCGTGTAAAGGACCGGCGCCGCTACCACTACACCATCGGGCCGCTTTCCTGTTGCCGACCACTCCTATTTACGTTGATTTGGAGAACCTCCATCATCGTCGGATGAGTAGTCGCTGACACTCACGATCCGCGATGCGATGCGACCCGCCAAACACTATTCACTTCACCTGAGCGGTACACTGGACAGAGCGGTGGCTCTCTCCTCTACAACGGTTGCATAAGTTCGACCGATCTATACCCCGGCACTCTACCGCCGTATGCCCTCGATCAAGGCATTTGAAGCAGTGCCGCTTGGCGTACTCCAGACGTTGCACCACTGCCACCGGGTATGAGTGCGTCATGAGCAGACGTTGCGCCTCAGTACGATCGCGGCCTATTTTACAGAGGCCTTTACGGACGTCCTTACTAACTTTGATGTCGTAATTCGCGTCACGACGCTCTCGAATGCGAATACTCGCCACCGATGGAGTGTGCTGCAGTGCCTCCTGCAGCGCCTCCCTCACGGTCTCTTCCTTCATGAGATGGTCCACATTTCTTATGGTCAACTCCGCCATGCTTTGGAGAAGTTTAGAAGTTTCCTCGATTGCCGTCTGGATGCGGCGGAACATCGCGACCGCGTCAACCACCTTCGTGAATTCCAGTTTCAGGTGTTTTTTTGGAGTTCGCTTTCCCAGCCACATCATCTTCTGGATATCCTCAAGAGCCGGTGATATCTGGGTCGACTGGTACATAACGGTGTAGGTACCTGGCGCCGACACCACCAGGATGACGTCTGGCCGATTCCTAGGGAGCCGCTACCCTTCCGTTCCTGATACAGCTACTGTTC
This sequence comes from Anopheles farauti, assembly GCA_000473445.2. NCBI lineage: Eukaryota > Metazoa > Arthropoda > Insecta > Diptera > Culicidae > Anopheles > Anopheles farauti. Next base: position 70,507 of record KI915070.1, read on the forward strand.
TCACTGCTCTCAGAGTGTCACTCTTCTACGCCGCGCTGCTCCATCTGTGGCGTTGGCAACGAGCGGGGAGGCTCTCGCAACGACGGTGGATTTGGCGTAGCATGCTGCTTCTTTTTAGCGTCTCCTATCTGGACCGGAGGGCTATTCTTGAAATCGTAGAGAACCTTCTCCGTCAGCAGCTCCTTCCTCAGGCGGTCTGGCTCTTTACCAATCGCTAACAGGGAGCACCTTAGAAACATGTCTACTCTCTCAGAATATTCGATCGCAACTCCATCAAGGCATACATCGCGATATTTAGTAAGCGATGCACTCAGACAACGCGAAAACTTTAAAGGAAGCAACGCATGAGCTTAATCACATCTACGAAATGCTCAAGTGCAACAACAACGACATATCTGCAATTTTTGAAGAACGGCATGGTGGAAATTGATTCCTCCACAAGCATCACACTTTGGCGGTTTATGGGAAACAGAAGTGAAAGCGGTTAAAATACATTAGTAGTGGTGAAGACATATCGTTAGAACAATCGATACATCCGCTATCTCTCACGAAAATAGGCGTATCCAGTTTGTTTTAATAAAGCAATGCTTGGATTCTCGCCCAATTTGATGAACCAGTAACTCGGGACATTTTCTCATCGGTAGTAATATGCACGTAGTACCATAAATTAGCTACATACAAACACCAGACCACCGGTTGAAGGATTATCAGTCCGTAAAAGCAAAGGATGCAAAGGATTTGGGCTCGATGGTATCCAGAGCTACAAGCTGGAGGTAAGCATTTTTCCGGTCAGCCAATTTCCCTACAAATCAATCAGCTGGTTATCATCAAAGAAGACAAAGTGCATCCTACCTTGTGGCCAGTGGAATGTGTTGTGTCTATGCATCCTGATAAAGATGGAATCGTTCGGGTAGTTACGCTGGGCATCCGGGAAACTAATCGTACGCGCAGCAAATCATTTGATATTTGTACCGAATCCCGATTTACGTTGCGATTTGATGTAGGTTGAATGTCTTATTAACGTACAGCAGAAAACAACACTACATCTGATTACGTTACCCAAATGACAATTTGACCGCTTCTCGCTATAGTGATCACTTCTAAAACTGATTCTTTTTCTCCATAGTGAGTGAGAATTATATCTCTCATCACCGTGGTGAGCTGTTCAAATTTGTATGGAGCGATTCCAATAGTCCATCATAAACGAGGACAGTAAAGACACCGTAGATTTGGAGTACGATCAAATGGAATGTAAAAATGTAAATCTACGAAAGTGTTTGCGAATCTGGGTGATTCGTAATAAAGTTTCTCGTAGAGCACAAACTGAATTACTTTCTATACTTCAAAATGCATCATCTCTTTCCTTTTTCTCTTCTCTTCCAAAAGATATAAGGACTTGTTGAAAGCACCGGTTAATGTCAGTGAGCAAATCTTAGCAGTTACAAGTGGAGGACAAATATGGTAGCCGGGGATTTGAATCTTGTTTGCAGCATTATTTTCGGTAATTTACACATAGCTTCACTAGCTAGGACTATTTACCGATGCAAAATCTATTTTTGTGTATTTCCAGTGGAGTAACGTCGGCAGTCGAATCATTTGACATCAACTTTTCTGTGGATGGAATTCCGCACTGCAATCGAAGTTCCACACAAATGTCGATACTGATGCAGCAACACAATATGCCGCATGTTCCTCTTATAGTTGTTGGAATATTTTGCGGCACTTCAAAACCCGCCTATGTTGAGGTGTTCATAAGACCATTACTGACAGAGCAGAACAATCCGCAAGACAACAAAATCATCCTTAATGAGTATTGGAATCTAACCTGGCAATTTGCCAAGTGTCAGTATCACACCTCAATCGGACCGAACAAAGTAGTCTGTAAAAAGCACTCGCTTCAACAACACTGTTTGTTGCGCACCCGAACCAGCCGGTCGGACGCATTTGCAATTCCGCAATTCCAGCAAGTTGCGCCTAAAGGTATGCAGGTGAATGATGCTCATGGTGAAAAGAAATTAGAATGACAGTAGTAAAGAAGGGAGAAGGATAGTGTGATAGAGTGCGAAAGCGTTAAAGGAGTTGCACTGAAAAAAATCGTTTAGCAATCGGTAGTGCAACATGTCGTAGTTCGACCACTATCGCTAGGAAATTGAAATAAAACAGAAGATAGAACAAGAATCACCAGCGTGCGATATTTTGAGTTTTATAATTTGAAAGAAGTACGCGGTTATATTTGGCTTTTTTCCATCCCTCCTTCCCATCATCTGATCTGTTGGCTTATGCGTCGATCAAATCTTGGAACTCCCTTCTTTTCCCGTCCTTTTGAAATATAGGAAAATTGAGACTCGTTGTACCAGTACTTTCCTCTCTTGCAGCATAGGTTCCCGATCGCGAGGAAACACTAGCGGAGAGGTTTAAGGAAGCCTGGCGAACCGGATTGTCCGTTTACTACTGTCCTGACCCAGCCCTGAGCGCTGGGCACGACTGGCCCGGAGCGCCAGCCAGACTCCCCGTGGACACAACGAAGCGATTCCGGATAAAAGAAAGAAATTGCTGCGGAGAGAGTAAACCAAAATACCTTCGTGTGGTCCGCTCCGCAACACTGTTACTATCATAGTCACACTCAATAAAGAGTTACAATACAACATCGTAATACCTACACATTGTACGTCCAGCATGCGCGCGAACTCGGTAATATCACCTATCCTTGACCACTCGATCAACCCTAGCCACTCACATCAACTGATGACGTTACCTGTCATCGGTGAGAGCCGTTAGCATTCAGCTTGGACCATAACACGCATCACTATATAATAAAACCTGATATTCTTACGGCATAGCTGAGAGTCGTATTTGACGCTTCGCATGCCACGGATTCAGGAGTATCCCTAAACAACGCCCTGTTGATAGGACCATCAGTCCAAAGGGTTTTTTTCTCCGCCAAAGAATATCCCAATTTGCGATCCTGGCGGACATCGAAAAAATGTACCGTGAAAGAATTCGATCGACCACTTCAACGTATTCTATGGAAAGAATCCACCGACACTAGAATCCAGATCTTTCAACTAAAAACGGTAACTTATGGAACGGCAAACGCGCCGTGCAAACATTATCAAAAGAAGGTGAATCCTTGTTCTAGTGAAATATTTCTATATGGATGACATGATTACTAGTGCCGATTCTATTAGAGAAGGAGAGATCAGCTGCAACGATGTTAACAAGCTGTTATCATTTGCAGGATTTCACCTACGAAAATGGACCTCAAACTCTGCTGAGATATTGAAGCACATACCTGATGAGCCACGAAACGAAAATGATGTTTTGAATATGTCGAGGTGCGGTTGCTGTGTGCAAAGTCCAAGATAGCACCGATACCTAATACCAAACGAAGAAAAAAAGTGTCCCTTCCACGGCTCGAATTGACAAGAGCATTATTACTTTCCCATTTGTCGCAAAGTGTAAAGAACGCCATAGAGGGGATTTGACCGTAATGCTTCATTGGATTTCCAGCAACCCATCTCGGTGGAAGCAGTTCATCGCAAACAGAGGGGCAGAAATGCAGCATCAAACTGATCAGATGAACCCAGCTGACATAATTTCTAGGGGAATGATGCCGACGCAATCAATGACGTCGCCACTTTGGTGGCATGAACCCTCATGATTACGCCTTCCAAGTCAGGAATGGTCTGTAAACCAACCTACAATGGAGTTTTCTTCTGAAGAATTGGAAGACCGTTCGATCGTGGCTTCTTAGTTGAGGGTACCGGTCAATTGTGTTTTCGAACTATGTTCATCGTTTAACTAATTGATGCGAATTACGCCATATCTACAAAGATTCATACACAACTGAATGCCAATATCTTCATTTACTAAAGCGTTTTCTGCAAATGAAGAAATTGGTAGCAGCGACTCTAAAATTGGTTCGGCTAGCACAACAAGAATCATTCACCGAAGAGCTTAAGGACATTGAACAACCTGGAGTTGTGCAAGGCACATCTAAGATTAAAAAACTCGCACCTATACTGGATAATGACACTTTACGTGTTGGTGGTCGCCAACAAAATGCACCTATTTCGAATCAAGGGAAACATCCGATGATCCAGCCGTTCTCTCATCCTTTGACGATATTGATTGCTCGATCTTACCATGATCAATATATGCTTGCGGGACAGCAACAACATACTTATTTAATTCGCGAGTAATATTGGCCTCTCCAAATACGCAACCTAGTGCGTAACCTGTAATAAAAGATCGAGCTGTAAAGTCTGCAATAATAGCTTTTATGTTTATGTTCATATATTTTTTTTTGATCACTGTTATGTCCGATGAAAAATTTGTAGCAGGTAATTCTGACATAAACTGTTCATTTATTTACACAGTTAGATGTACAAGTTTAACGCGCGCACGCCTGCTGGAATGGGAAAAACACAGGACAAATCGGAGCGCAAAGCCACCCTAAATGTCCTCTCGACTTAAATAGCCGCTGATTGTCTTACTGATTGGGAACATGGAAAGACATGGGAAATCTTACATGGAGAGACCAAAAACATTTTCATCAGCTGCTTCAACCATCGTGCCCCACACATTATCGAAGGCCTCGATGCTAAAAGAATGACAGCGGTCATTCTGTCTCCAACCACGAAGCGAATTAGACGTGTTAATTTTTGCTATCGATCAGCTGTTGATGATACTTTCGAAGTGCACTGACCCCGGTAAGCGTTCCAAGTGTGTTTGCATTAGTACGCGTGCTAAACGATCCGTCTTGCTTGTATATAATACTAAATAAGTGCACCCGCACATGCTTAGTAACGATCGGTCCTGTTAGTGTTTCATGTGTGGGTAAGCCGCGTCGGGCAACACAACTATTTCGTATTCGCTCGACTCGCACTCGACCTGTCTCTGACTTTCTGCTACCAGTAAGTGATCATATCCTGGAGCCAGCCATGCCCAAGCGGCAATCTATGCAACTTTCCCCTGAAGTTGCGCGATTTTTTGAAAAAATATCAATGTGTGAGTGTGGATTTCGTGTACGTACACCGAAGCGGTCGAAACATCGCAGCAAAAATGACATTGTGTGCGTGCCCCTCATGATGTTTCATTTCCAAAACTCCCCGCTTTCGCCTTACCTTTGTTTTGGCACCATAACTTCCAGTGTTCGTTCGAGGATG